>JAVSBS010002960.1:5303-15307 GCA_033124195.1 Coracias cyanogaster
GCCAGGTTCTGCCTCTGGAACATGAAGCCAATAAGAAAACCAAAACATTCTGCTAGGTTGTGACTTATTCACAGGTCAATTTGGGGCCCACAACTTGGGCCCCAGCACTTCAGCTGGTTATTCACATGTTTTGATAGCTATGCCAATCAAATTAGATCCATGTGCAGTGAAATATAAATCTAGTTAAGTCATACTGAAAACTGTCTGAAGCAGCAGAGACAATAGTGTTTCATGCAGAAGTGCTATTCAGTAAGGTACGGGTTAAGTCACATACTCAGTTTTGAAATAGAAGAATAGAAATACATTCTGTAGAAGACATCAGTTGGTTAAAATGTTTTTGTAGAATTACTTTTTTCCTGAATTCCTTTTGCGATCCTATCAAAAAAGTCTTGTACCAAGCTCAGGATATATGGGTGCTCAAACAGGATCTCATCAGTTCTGGTAAAGACCACTAAACCCCAAATATTGGTTTCTCTAATGGTGCAATGTAATTACTCAGTTTAAAAATGTAGGACTGTTCTCTTTTCTTGGAATAAAGGAGACAAAGAGTCCATCTGAGATTTCACTTAACTGAAGCTCAGATTTCCCAAGTTTGTATTGAGGTTATACTGGTTTATCATACTCAAAATGTAAGCATGATCATCATTGGAATAAAAGGTGCCACACCATACCAACATGCCATCCAAAGCTTTCCTTTCAACAGAAGATACATAGTCATTCTTCACAGAACAATAACCAGATGCTGTTTTATGGGTTAAATTTAGACACATATTTTGAAACACAACACGTAAGCGGGAAGTATCCAGTTCTTCTACTTTGGAAGAATTTACATGTGTTGGATTTACACCTGTATGGGCTTAAATTTAGGGCCTTAAGTAAGTTAACTTGCATAATAAGAGTTTAGGTTCCTGTTCAGCAAGGCACATAATAATGAATTGATTAATTGAAGCCACATTTAATTAACAGCGTAAAATCCTGGCATGATGGATTCAGCACTTATTTATTCAGATATAACCCATTCAATGTCATACAGTTTTCTCTGTGGAGATAAAACCCTAAAGACTGTAGTAAAGTAAAAAATAGTATTAAAAAAAGTTTTAAAAAATGTTTTGAGTTTCTAGGCATACAAATGACTTAGTCTTCTGACAGCTGGAAGCTTATGAAAGCTTAGCTCAGGATTTTGACAGCTGTGTTTAAAAGAGTAACTCTTGGTGGTGTGTCTTATATAAATACAGGGGAGAAAGCACACTAGAGTTATATTGACCAAGAAATCAAGAAGTATCTTGATAATTACATTTGAAGTAAGTTAGATTGGGATGCCGGCCAAACTGCCCTTTTATGTGCACATTTAATTGTAAATTTTTTTAATAAACCCAGTTTCTCTTCAAGAGTCACCCAGAGCAACTTTACCAGATATACTATCAAAAGCCTCTTCATACTTTTTAATAATGATTTTCATCTCTACCTCTGTAGTGTCTCATAATAAATTTCATTTTTCTTGGCACAAGAACCATTCTCTTCCCTCGTGAAAACTGAACATTATTATTAATGTGGATAGTCAATTACTTCAGATTAATGTGTATTTATATTTAAAATCAATACATCAACATAATGCAAAGCACTCTTAAAACACTATAAACTTCTGCTGGATATCTAATCAATTTTTAAAAATTCATAAAGAGTCGGGAATATATACACCTGCATAATCTGTATGAATATTGTATTTAGGCGATGAGCACATAGTTGACAGCTGTGTGGCTTAAAATATGTTTTATTCTATATAGATCTTTATAAGTTCCTATTCTGTCAGTTACTCAAGAAGGTTAATGTCAAATACATTTAGAGAAGAAATAAAATACAAAAATGTTGAAAGTAAATTTAATTCATCATGGGAAAAAGCTAGCAAGGAACACATCTCCAAAGGCTTTCAAAAGTGGCTGCATTGTTGAAGAGTAACTTCAGTCAATTATAAAGTACAGGGTTCAGTAGAAGCGTAGTTAACTGAAGTATAATGACCCAGCATTTGCAGGTTACATGTTCTGATCTTAAACCAGTATCTAGCTTCCTCTTCATGGAGCCAGAAGGATTTGTGGTACTGAAGGCAAATGGCCATTCTGCATTACCCAGTTTAGTTGGGGTCCTGGACATGGGAAAAGCTACACGCAAGACTAGTAGGTCATTCAGCTTTCTCAAGGTAGGACCAACCCAATTTAGCTCATTTGTCTGGTCTGTTCCTAATCAGAGCCACCACTTCTACAGGGGTCATGAAGTCTCATATCTTGCATACCAAACTGAAGCACTTAACTCTAATACCCCCTTGTTTGCCTTACCCACCTGACATCCTTAGGGCTCTCTGGGTATACAAAATGAGCATGGCTTGATGCAGGGCATTTGAAAGAAAGAGTAGGTGTCCAGGGCAAAATTCTACTTTTTTTTAACTTGGGAGCCCCTTAACATTTGGTGGTGAACACTTGGATGCATTCTGGTTTTTTTCTTGATCTTTATTCTGTTCTTACATTTCACCCCATAATTGGAAAAAAAAATTACATACTAGTGTAAGTTCAAGAAAATAAAACTACAGAGTGTTTAATCTTTTTTCTTGTCTGAATTTTGAGTTAGAACCGCAGAATATTGCACAAAGATGGGAAAATGTGGGTCAACCTCTTTTTGTCTCTGCTAGGTCTCCGTTCATAACCTGGATTACACTTGAATCGTCTGTTCCCTGTTGCCTTCTCATGGTAGTGAAAGGTCTTGACTGTCTGAGCATTGCTTTTCAGCTAATGCTACTTATACATATTGTTAGCATTTTTGTATAATTATGTTTCATAGTCTCCCCTTTTCTCCTTCTGTAGGCAGGCATATAATACATTAATTGTTCTCCTTCCCATTAGCATATTGGGAAAGAACTGAGTGAAGCCAAAGAAAGGTCCTTGCCCCATGCAAGTGCAGACCAGGACCTTGCATAGTGTCTGAGTGGACACTACTGATGGCACTGATCCAAATCAATCAGCAACATACTGATGGCCTGGGACTGTGTAATCAGAAAATCATGAGTCCTGTCCACTGGAGGGTCTGTTCTACCTGCATCATTGACTATGTGAAGTAGGTATATCTGTAAAATCATAATAATTGAGAAAGTTATTTTCTCCAAACATATTTTATACTGCTATTGGAACAGTTGCTGCAATCAGTGAGTTACAGAACTTCAGAGAGATCTGCCCATCAGGAAACCCACCAAAGAGCTACAGCCACAGCTCTGAATTCTTTGGCAAAGACCTCTGAATTGTTTTTTTCCTAACAGATATCTTAAAAAAACCCCAGCCAGCTAGTTTCATCTAGCATTGACATGGCAGTTGTTAATTATGTAATTTCTTTGATTCCATAATTACGTATATCTTGATTAAAATTAGAAAATGCTCACAGACAAGGTTTTCTGTTCTGTAAGAATCTTGAAGTTCCAGTTTGGCCATTAAATAATTACCTCAATTCTCTAGTCTTTATTTCAAGAATATTCAAGTTATTATAGATGAATGCAGACTTGTTGGCCTTATTAGTTTGAACAACTGGGTCAAGTTTTCTAGCTTTTTTCTCTAGTGTGTACAAGCCTAACTTGATGCTGTATGTTAGCTTTTTCAACTTCAGATTTTTAATATGGTTGCCAGTATCCCTCTTGTTTGTTGCCTAAGGACAGTCATGCACAATAACACCTGCAGAATCCTTGTGTGGCAGACTTTCCATGTTTAGTGAACCCAAGTGCTTCTCATTCAGCTACTGGCAAATCAAAGCTTGAAAAGGTTTTGTGCTTTTCCACTCACTCATGAAAACACTAAATCCTGGAATACACATAGGTTTATTTAGATTACACTGGCAGAAGGAAATTCAGGTGCTGTACTGCTACGAGCCAATGACACCTCTATTTCTATCACTACCAGTATATGCTGATAGTCAAGTAGATGGATTTACGGGAAAATCTTTGCTAAACACTGATTTATGTGGACTTTTTGTGTAAGTTGTTATCTAAATGAAATTTTAGAGAAAGTTACTATGGGTCTTTGAATTTGAAAATTTGCTGTGCAAAGTGACACAGCAAAAAATATATGAGAATTGTAAATAAATGGCTAACATTTTATTGTATATAAAGCTACGATTGTATCATGGGGCAACAGTGTGAAGTCTACACACTGTGAACATGTGAGGGCTTGACACAGAAGACTGGAAAAAACTTACAGCCACAATGCATTAAGCATATAAATTTTTTTTTTTTCCTGCTACTTTGCCTCTTGGGACTCAGAACTGTTCAAATTTATCACCTTTGGAGAAGTTTTCACCAAAGGATAACTGAATAAAATGATCATACAGTGTCTTTCATTCCATCACAGTACTTCATGGGTTTTGGAGTCTTGAGTAGATAGAAGCAGGTCTTCATGAAAAAAAAAGCATCCCTTACATTGTTCATAAAGTATAAAAAAACCTACAAATTTGTCATTTTGATGAGAATGTCCATTCAAATTCACTGTTTAGTCAATCCAAGCTAGAGACTGACAATTATTTTTCCAATAGCCTGGAAACAATACTGAATAAAAGTAACAAATATATTATACACACACCACACAAACACACACACACACTGATTTCAGCATACTGCAGCAGGGTCATGAAGCTTCCTTTTGTCTGCCAAGCAGGAAAACATTTCTGTTGAACTAATTAAATAACGATTTTTTTCTAGAACTAATTAAACTGGGTCCCAAAGAACTTCTTCCTGGTGGCTGGTTGATTTTGTAGCAGAGTTGCACTATGGCTGTGTGGGATCTATTCCCTGCTTAGACATAAGGACCAAGCTGGTGTGAGCTGCTGTGAATGTCTTAACTGCAGGAAAAGTTTTTATTGTGATTAATGTCTTATTGGACATCAGAGAATCCATATGACCTCAGTTTCTTCTGGAATGGGTGCTCTGACAGCATGGACTACAGCTGAAGCACTTGCTGCTCTCTCGTGTAGGTTTTGAAATGTCTATCAATAGCATTAACCAAGAGATGGAAAAATGTGGTATATGGCGATAGTGATTCCAGGCACTTGCACGTGTGCATTTTGAACAGTTGCAAATGCCGTATCTTCTAGGCTAGAATGAGCAGGTGATTATGATGGTTTAAATTATAAATGTCCATTTAAAATAATGTCAAATAGCAACACGTGTGCCACTGTTTCCTTGGTGAATACTATTTTTTCATTGCTTTGCTTTGCTCCTCTCCAGCTGCTTACCCCTGAAGCAATGAATAATCTCATTGGATTAACTGTTCTCATTTAAAACAAAGTGCATACATAAATGTTTAAGCCATTTTGAAGTACTTTCATTAATATAACTTTTTCTACACCTGTTTTTTTTCCTAGATACATTGGCAGGAGTCCAGCAGCGCAGTGGCCAATGTTCAGTCTGGGCTGTCTTGTGTTTGAAGAGATCTGTTATTCAAAGCCAGTGACTATTTTACAGGTAGCCTGGTTGATACCTTTAATGTCTATGTATTCTCCATAGTAAGAGTACACCGGAAGAGTAGCTCCAATACTAAGAAGATAAAGCAGCCATATTATGCCTAGAGGGAGATCTCCCCTGATTCTCAGTGTCCTGCTTTGATGTGGACTATAGGTATGGAAACAATCCAAGTTGGGCCCCTGCAGAGTGGGCTTTCCTAAAGGCAGCTGGATCCTGGCAGTCAATGCTTTATGGACCTTCTGAGCCTGAGGTTGCGTTCAGTCCATTATGTTTAGTAGCCATCAGTAGACCTATCTTCTGTGAAATTCTCTTGGTTTTAAATGATTTATGCTTTTGTCCTCCTTAGCATCCTGTGCAAGTTCTATGATTCAGTTAATATGTTAGATGAAAAAAGTATTCCCTTTTGTTCATTTAAAACCTGCTAACTGGTAATATCTTTGGACATCTCCTAGTGGTCAAGTTGTAAGAAATAGAGAATGGTCATTTTCTATTTCCAAAATGTTTGTGATTTTTATCATATCCTCCCCCTTAATAATTTAATTTGTAAATTGAAAGACCCTAACCTGCTTATACTCTCCTTGTATCTCTGATCAGCCTTGCTACATTTGCCTCATTTCTTCTTGTTCTGCTTTTGGAGAGGATGTCTCAGCTGAATGAAGCAGCCCATCAAATTGCTACATGTTTGTCACTCACTGTCAGCTCTAGATTTGACCAAACTGAAAAATTTTGTATTCTCGATAAATTCTGTTACATTATTTACCCATTTTTTCCAGTTCACTTGTCCATATGTCAGACAGTTTAGGTCGCAGTGCAGATCCCTGAAGGACCTGAAGTAACTCTTCTCATTGTGAAAACCAACCATTTATTTCTACCTTTTGTTTCCTCTCTTTTCTCTATTCGTGGGTTCATGGGTCTTTCAGACATGGACTCTGTTGTAGGCTGAGCAGGTAGCAAATTAGCTACTGTACAAAGCTGAAACTCAAAGGATTGTAGCTGTTGGCTGAGCTTTTATTTGTGTAGTAGAAAACATTTAAGTAAAACTTGGGATGGGGGAGGAGTAGGAGCTGATCTCTTTTCTCTGGTGACCAATGATAGGACCTGAGGGAATGGTAGGAAGATGTGCCAGGGAAGGTTTAGGCTGGACATTAGAAGAAGGTTCTTCACCCAGAGGGTGGTGGAGCACTGGAATAGGCTCTCCAGGGAAACAGTAATGGCACCAAACTTGACAATATTCAAGAAACATTTGGACAACGCCCTCAGACACATGGTGTAAGGTTTGTCAGGCACTGGACCAGGCTGTCCCGGGAGGTGGTTGAATCACTGTCCCTGGTGATGTTTAAAGGACATGAAGATGTGGGGCTGGGAGATAGGGTTCAGTGGTGGATGCGGTAGAGTTAGGTTAGTGGTTGGACTTGATGATCTTGAGGGCCTTTTCCAACCAGAGTGATTCTGTGATTCTGTGAAAACTATTTTCTGGTAAGTATTTCACAACCTGTACATCGTTGTATTTTATAAAGAATCTGTTGTATAGATTAAAATGTACCACAGTATTTTCTCTGAAGAAAAATAAATTCATATCTCAGATGTTTCCCCACAGCTACTGTAGAAACTTTTATAATTAAAATACACTAAGTGCCCATGGGGAAAGGTGGAATACAATCCACATAATTGCAGGGACCAGTATTTGCATATTCCCCTTTTTTCAGAAGAAAGATTTTTGAAAGTTTAAGTATTTACTGAATACATGCAGTGAACAAAGAAGCCAGCAAGACTGCAGGCAGGTAAATAAAATAGATTTCTGCTGATAAATAATTAATTGAGTAATATTGGTGCCCCATAAACATAACCATTGCATTTATGCAAATATCATTTAGAAGGAGAAAGAGCATTTGCTTGGAGTGTGCAACATTATTGATGGTTCTGACATTCGAGACTATTTCACTTGAAGCTGTCATTCCTGCCGTGAGTGTAAGAGTGCTAATCTAGCTGATATCAGTTTCCTAATCTTGAGGGACCTGCACTTGGCAGACTTTGCTGTGGTATGAAAAAAGAGCAGATGACAGTATTGAACACTGGCCATGCGTATACTCTGGGAAATTTGGCCCTTCACTACATGTTATTAGGCATAAATACTAAAGTACTAAAGTATATGGGTTCACTGAGAGAACTGTGACTATTTCTCATATTGAAGCAGCAATTTGGGTTGAGTCTTTGCTGTTACTTTACTGTGGAAAACATTGTGCAGAGGAGAAAGAGAAAGAATAAGGGTGAAATGAGATAATTAAGGATGCATGAAAACAGTTCTTTGATACCAGGGCAATGAATATTAGAGATGGAAGATTTATTTCAGAATACATGAGGTTTTTCTAGACTTTCAAATTCATTCAAAGACAATCTCTATAGCATTATTGAGTGTTTTCTCACAATTAAACAGGACAAGAAGGATATAGAGGGACAACATTTTTTTTTCTGCACTTTTAGTATCCTTATGTAAATAGAGTAATCCTCTTATATAAGCAAAGAAGTTTAGACACAATTTGTTTTAGTAGATACAAAGTTAAAAGAGTTTTTTTGAGTTAATAGGGTTTTGTTTAGTTTCATTAATAGGATAAACCTTTTCTGTAAACACAGGGCTTGGTCTGTAGCATTTGGCAAATATTGACAAATACTACCTCCTTTTAGAGACTGCAGCATTGGTTGTCTCAGGGACAGGTGACTGATAAACTAGATATCAATTCTGTAATGCTTCCCGTTTAAAATTTTTGCAAGACAATTTCTTTCAGTTCATGGAACTGTCAGTATAATCAGTGTGCTATTCTACCAAATACTTCTTAATTTGGCAAATGTGTCAATGAGGTGAAGACTTGCAGCTCACACTGATGAAGTAATTTCCAGTTCAGCTCTTGGAGTGTTAGTGGTAGTTTACTTCAGGGATGATTCAGGATTTTGGACCCACAAACTCTCTTCTGAAGTCTTATCATCAGTGTCCGTCACCAGTAACCTGTAATGACAAATGTCTTCATTCCCATAGTAGCACTCCCACCAGTTACTTCCTCAGACCTTGGAAAAGCTGAGTCTTACTCCACTTTCTTTTTCCAAGAGACAGGCATGGCTGGCATCAAACCAGCATGCTATGTAGAAAGATACCTTTTAAAATGTTAAAGATGATTATCTAAATTTTAAATTTTTCAAACCATTCAAGAAATTTCCCAGTCTCCAGTAGGTTGTCCTACTGTCTTCCACTTCCCTCCAAAACTTTCTCTAACTTCCAGGGGGTTGCCTTGTTCAAGGATTATGATGTGGACAAAAGCCCACGAACACAGAGCAAAAGTAGGTCATGCAGTGCAAAACTGGTAAGCACTGGGAACATGCTAACCAGTCTTTTGTGCTCCTTTCTCTTGCATTGTGGTGTAATATACCACGTTTATGCCTAAACTGTGGTGAGGATAGATGGAGGCTGTATAAGACTGGGCTGGCAGGATGAGACTGCTAGACATCCTTTTGGACCTAGAAAGTTATTTAACATTTGACCTTTTGAAGAGCATTCATGATCCAAGGCTTTGTAGGTAAAGAGCTAGGGAGTGCACACCTGCTCTTGCTGCAGATGGGTCACTTTGTATTTCCACTCTGTTGTACAGCCAGATGTATCCCAACCCGATTGCTGAGCAACTCCCACTCCACCAGCTATTAACAAATGACTGTCAGTATATCTTGTATCATAAGCACATATCATAATGTGATTACTGTTAGTGAATCAGACTATATCTACTGTTCCAAGGTTTATAGTGAAAATAATTATATAGGTATACATCTTTAAAGAGTGCAAGTATACCTGTCTACTGATGAGGTCAAATGGAACTGAGGAGCTCAATTCGTCTGGAAAACTGCAGTGCCTCCATGGTTTGCAGGTCTACAACACTGGAAAACTTGTTCCTTTGTCAACATTTCTGAAAGAACGGCCTGCATGTGTGACACATCTCAAGACTGTATAAGTGAATTTTGCAATTACTTTGCTATTTCCTTTTTCAGGTCTTTGAAAGACCTTGCAGATCAATACCTTAGTATAAGAAAAGTCAGACTTTTAGAATGACATGTGCAAACGTTTTGTGTGAAAATTGGTATTTACATATCTAACATATAAGCGTGATTGATGTTTTGGAGAACTGCTGAAGTAAATGTGCATGCAAGTTACTAACCAGGTGTTTTGCTGTTGATTTGATAGTAATTGTACAGGAGAGGTGCGTCTGTCTGTGACTTTGTGGGTTGTTCTTACCCTAGTATAACATAAAAATAGTCTTGCTAGCTATGTAACACTTCATAAAGTGCCAATGAGGGAATCTTATGCTTGATTTTCTAAGAAGTGTTTCTGTGTCTACATTTTGCTGCCAGCATTTTATACTTACTTACTGATGACATTGCATTGTGTTTGGATTTTGCTTTTATATATGTGTGGTGGGTTAACCTTGGCTGAGTGCCAGGTGCCCACCAAGCTGCTCTATCACCCCCCCCCCCCCCG
>JAVSBS010002960.1:15407-43870 GCA_033124195.1 Coracias cyanogaster
AGGAGACCTCATTGTTCTCTACAACTCCCTAAAAGGAGATTGTAGTGAAGCTGGTGTTGGTCTCTTCTCCCAGGTAACTAATGATAGGATGACAGGTAATGGCCTCAAGTTGTGCCAGGTTGAACCAGCATAGTAAAACAGAGCTTTTTCAAATGTCTTAGTCAATAAACAATTACTGAAAATCCAGATGACACCACAGCCCTATATTCCTGATTCTGCTCATGCAAAAAATTTTCTTCATCTCCAGGATCAAAAGGTAAATAAAAAGCTCTTGTTTTCTTCTAAATTTCTATTATTTCTGAGTTCATTGAAAGAAGCAGAATTACATTTTTAATAAAATTAGGGGGGAAGAATAACATTGGTTTTTTGTATGCCCTTCATGGTCTTGCCTACTTTTGTCGTTTAGTAGACAACTCAATGATGGTTCATTCTTTGACCTTTAGTATTTATATCAACAGTTTTTCAACAATGGTTTTAATGACTACTTCTTATGTTTTATAAAGCTGGGCCCTTCAACTATTTCTTACTTGATATTTTAATGTTATATCGAATTATTACAGTGAAGTGGAATGAAAAGAATACTTGTATTCTCTAGCTTGATCTCATAACTGAAAAGAAACAAACAGCAGGTTAGTGAAAGATAAAACACTTGAAGTGTTTCAAGGTGAAATGGTCTTTTTCTTTTCAAGAGTTTAGATTTGTTTTGATTGCCAACAGGTATACTGCCTACTATGCTGAATCAGACAGCAAAATCACTGAGTTCTGTGTATGATTTTTAATACTTTTTTTTCTGTTACCTGTAGAAATCATCTCGGTCGCAGGATGAGGGAATCATAGACCTATGAAAATATACCTAGAAGTGATGCCAGCAGGTGATCTGTTTCAGTTTCTGTCTTAGAAACCATTAGCTATTTCTTTTCCGGTCAGAAAGACTCCATGATTTTCACAGGCGTTCTGGGAAAACCACTATTTTAGCAAAATGATCATGTTTTTTTTCTTCTATTTTTTTTTTCCAACACCTTCCTTTCTGTAACTTAAGCACCTTATTTATTTTTTTTCTTCTCTTGTTTTGTCTTATCATAACTCTCCTATCCTGTCAGAGGACAGACAAGTTCCTACATCTTTGCAACCTATTGCACAACTGAAAACTATTTTCATACTCCCATCCCCTCCTCACACACTGTGGACTAACAAAATCTTTCAAGCACAGGTTGTTGATAATGCCCATTAATCTCTTTTGAACTGCTTTCAGTTGGCTTATACCTTTCCTAAAGTGAGAAGTTCAACAGACAGAAGATTGAGATTGAGTATGCAGACTTTTCTGTACCTTTTTCAAAGTATGTCCATACTTCTGAGAAATAAATCTTGTGACTACCAGTACAACCATTTTCAGTAGTCTCACTAGAAATTTTTCCAGGTCATTGAAGTTTCTTCTTACCAGCAACTTTTTTCATTGCCATATGGAATCAGAAGAGAGAATGTTGTCCTGAATGTTAATCACTGATACTATTTTCTTTCATTAACTACTTAAGTTCTAGTTCCTTTCAGAGATTTCAAATGTGTTTCATGATTGTTCTTCCATCTGTGTATTCAATCTATTTGCTGGTAGCTAAAGACCTCTTATGATTCATGCACACCATGTATGAATTCCAGGATGCAAGGCTTCTCATACACAGCATTAATATTCTTAAGCCTTTTCCTGAAAGATGTTAAACACTCACAGTTATTATTTATTTCTGTTTCAGTGAGTATTGATGATACTCAAAACTCTACAGGAGATATTAAGCCTTTTCAGGATTATGTTGATTTTCCTTAAGGAGGACACAGCTAGTCAGACCTGGAGGGCAGTGATCTGTGTGAAATTGTAAAATAATAGGCTTTTAGTCCACTAAGATCCAGGAATATCATAAAAAGAAAAAGAAATAAAGTTGATATAAATGTTAAGTGCAACAAATATTATTTTTATGCTTATAATCTTATTTAGCAAAGCTTTTTATTTCCTGTTTGTTATTCAAGTGCTTTCAATAGCTTCTTCTGTTATTGGTACAGGTTTTTATTTGGAATGAAACATTTCTGGTAGTAATTTCTGACTTTCTTTTAACTAATTAAACTAATTAGAGGTGCCTGCCCTTGTTTGTTGCTTTTAAACAGAGAGGGTCTCCTGGGTGAAGTGGCGATTGGAGGCTGCCTTGGCCACAGTGACTATGAAGCAATCGAGTTTATCATCTATGGTATCAGGAGTAAAACCAACACCAAGACCTCAACTTTGGATATGAGGAAAACAGATTTCAGGTTGCTTGGAGAACTGCTTAGCAAACTCTCCTGTGAAAAAGCTTTTGAGGGTGTTGGGGTCCATCAGTGCTGGTCACTTTTTAAGCACCACCTCCTAAGAGCACAGGACCAGGCAATTCCAAAATGCTGGAAGTCAAGCAGGCAAAGTAGCAGGCCACCCTGGCTGAGCAGGGACCTCCTACTTGAACTAAGGCAAAAAAGGAGGGTGTATGGCCAGTGGAAAGAAGGACAGAGGACATGAGAGGACTATAGGGATGCTGTTCATCACTGTAGGGCAGAAATCCATGCAGCTAAAGCTCAACTAGAGTTGAAGCTGGTCTGCACTGTGAAGGATAGTTAAAAGGGATTTTTAAAATATGTTAATAGCAAAAGGCAGGCCAGAAACAACATTGGCCCATTACTTGATGATCAGGGAAACCTCACAAACAGGGATATAGACAAATCAGAGGCGTTTAATATCTTCTTTGCCTCTGTCTTCAACACTGACAAAGGGATTGGGCAACCCCAGAGCCCTGGGATAGAGAGCCATGACTGTGCAAATTATAATCTCCCAATCAACCCTGCTGGATCCTGTAAGTCAATGGGGCCTGATGGGGTTCATCCAAGGGTACTTAAAGAGCTGGTGGAAGTCATAGCAAGACCTCTCTCAATGATTTTTTAAAGTTCTTGGAGAAGTACTAGTTGACTGGAAGTTGGAAATGTTGTCCCAGTCTTCAAGGAGGGCAGCAGGGATGACCCTGGTAACTACAGACCTGTTAGTCTCACCTCAGTGCCTGGTAAGATTATGGAGAAGATTATTGTGGGAGCTATTGAAAAACACCTAAAAGACAACACAGTCATCGGTCCCAGCCAGCACAGGTTCATTAGGGGAAGGTCCTTCTTGCCTAACGTGATTTCCTTCTATGACAAGGTCACCCACCTAGCTGACCAAGGGAAGCCATGTTGTAATCTTTCTGGACTTCAGTAAGGCCTTTGATACTGTCTCTCACAGTATCCTCCTAAATGAATTATCCAGCATCCAGATGGATAAGCACATAATACAATGGGTGAGCAATTGGCTGATTGGTCAAGCTCAGAGGGTCGTGCTGAATGGGGCTACATTGGGCTGGTGACTAGTCACTAGCGGGGTTCTACACGGGATCCATCTTAGGGCCAGTACTCTAATATATTTATAAATGACTTGGATGCAGGACTTGAAGGCTTACTAACTAAGTTCACAGATGATACCAAACTGAGGGGAGCTGTTGACACTCTCGAGGGCAGAGAGGCCCTGCAGAGGGATCTGGACAAGTTGGAGAGATGGGAAATCACCCATCACATGAAGTTTAACAAGGACAAGTGCCAGATCTTGCACCTGGGACATGGTAACCCCGGATATACATACACTCTCTGGAGCAAGAGGTTTGGGAGCAACCCAGTGGAAAGGGATCTGGGGGTTCTGGTCGACAACATGTTGAACATGAGCCAGCAGTGTGCCCTGGCAGCCAGGAGGTCCAACCAGTTCCTGGGGTATGTTAAGCATGGCATTGCTAGCAGGTGATTGTCCCACTTTACTCTGCACTGGTGTGGCCCCATGTTGAGTACTGTATGCAGGTTTGGGTGCCACAGTACAAGAAAGACATAAAGCTCCTGGAATGTGTCCAGAGGAGGGCCACAAAGTTGGTGGAGGGTTTAGAGGCGATGTTGTATGAAGAGCAGCTAAACTTACTTGGCCTGTTCAGCCTGGAGAAGAGGAGACTGAGGGAAGACCTCATTGCGACTTACTGCTACCTCACTAGGGAGGGGAGAGGAGTAGTGGATGTACGTAGAGTTAGGTTAGTGGTTGGACTAGATGATCTTGAAGGTCTTTTCCAACTAGAATGATTCTATCATTCTATGATGCTATGATTCTATGAACTGCAAACTGTCTGCTCAAACTTAAATTCTATCATTTTCTGAACTCTATATATTTCATGCATAGCTGACATAGTCCTAAATTCGGTAGTGTTGGAGTTACAGGTTATTATAAACTAGAATGTATTTCCAGAACAAGACTGAAAATTTTGTTCTTTGTCTCTCATATTTATCTTTCTACTTTTTTTTTTTTCCATTTTTAATTTATTTTCTCTTCTTCATTCATACTGTTATTTAGGACACCATACTTTATTGCAAATTTATTTTTTTCAAATAAATTTCCAGACTTCTATAAAAATCACATTGTCATAAAATTTGAATTGCTTGGTAATAAATCACAAAAGTCATGCTATAGTAGCTTTTAAATACATTTACATACTTCACACAGAATATCACATAGCATATCTTTCTCAGTACATTCTGGGTCCATCCCACTTCACCTTTGTAACACAAAAGTGCTGCAGATATTTCTAGAAAATCATTCTCTGCTTCTGGCAGAAGCCTTTGATAAATGCTATTGGACTGGCAAATAATATGCTACTTTTAGCAGAAGAACAGTCAGGTCTATTTTTTGTTTGAAGAAGCCATGAGAAGTTCAACAAAGAAACTTAAAACTTGTCTTACTCCTGAGAAAGGAGGTCAACTAGCCATATCCTCTCTGAAGAGCTGCAGATTTTCAACGTTGTAAAATTACTTTCGCAGTCGAAGACACAGCTGATTGGAGAGCTATTCCCAATCCTTTTCGCCAAAGTGGACGCACGCTCTACACTTGTGCTTGCCCTAGATGCTATTTTTCATTAGTGAACAAAAGGAAGAGTTCAACATTGCAATACAATATAAAGATATTTTGAACAATTTAATATAGAAATTCACTTAGAAACCTGGTTATTCAAAGAACAGAGACATCTTGCAGAAAATGAGTATAAGGCATACATTTAGTTTCATATGGTACTGAAAAGAAAAAAAAAAGGAATGAGTGGCAATACAATCACAACAATTTGTATCTGTCTCCTAATCTAATACCTAAATTCTCCTTTCATAGGGTTAAAATATTGTCACAAAGCTGAAAGACCTTCCAGTTGTGGAATAATATTACAAAACTGCGCTGGTGTCATTAAAACCTTTTGTCTTGAAAATTCCTTAGGGATATATTTCTCAGTAAAGTGTAAAAGCACTATCTGTAAATACATAGATAAACACCCAGACACAGACAGTACATTAGCACCCAATAAAAGGTGTGCTAGTACAGTAAAAAGTGTACTGCTGGAGAACATTTAGTAAGTGACCTTGAAGTGGCACATATGGAATGGAATAAAACACAAAAATACTTTCCACCTGTAAGAAATAAGACCTATCTTCCCTTAGTGATAATCTAAGACTAGAGATATGCTTTGAAACAAAAAAAGATGGTGAAAAAGATAAATTATTTTTGTAGATTTTAATCTACAAAATTTAATTTTTGAAAGATTTTCCACTACTTTGGAAAAAAATTGAAATTAAAAGCAGAACATGTTCAACCTTTTAAAAAAACTTGCAGTAAAATCCTTCAATGTTGAAGAAACAGCTTTAGGATTTAAAATAATAAAACAACAATAAAGAAATATGCTTTTTTTTTTTCCTTAATGAGAAATATTACAGTTTCTTTTTCTTTGTTAATGTTTAGAAGATAATTTTCCTTACAAAAGAGTGGGTAACCTATTTTCTTACAAAAATAAAAAGCAGTGAGTAAACTTTTAGTTTGTGTATATATATGTGGCTGTGTTTGTATGTATTTCCCTTTGCCAGGTTTAATAAAATATCTGAAGTGAGAGCATATTCCAAAATACTTAAGTTCCTGCAAGCACTGAGAAAACTCATAAAGTTTTTCTCAGTAGATAGTAAGCTTCATTTTTCCCAAGAATACCACTCATTATTTCTATATTTTTTTCCTGTTTTTTGCTTAGTTGATTATAATGAAATAGTCCATGTGTTGCCACTTTGGTGATGACAAAACGGTAATGAAATAAAAAGGAGAAGCAGCAGAGTAATCTGGCATAGTACACAAAATTCTTGGCTAAGATTGGCCAATTCCCGATTGTTTATATAATATTACTGTTTAATGAATTAGTCTTGTTAGAGGTAGAGGAAAAACTCAAGACATTCTCTAAACCTTTCTTTTCTTCAGAATAATGACTAGGCTTATATTTAGTAAGTGGATCTGTTATAGAAAGGAAAAGAATTTATTTCAATGTTTTTTGAATAATTTGAACAATTTCAAAGACAGCCTGGAATGTGGAGAAATGAGGAAATAATAAAGCCAAGTTGGGAATATAGCAATGCAGAGGGACTAATAATATGAGGATAAAGAGACTAACAAATGATGAAGGAAGGAAAAGAGAACAAGTGAACAATGAAACTAGAAGAAAGAAGTAAAGTAAGCAAATTAAAGTTTATGCTAAATATGAAGTTGCTGTGAAGGATTAGTTATTTACCTATTTGACTACAATGTGTCTCTTTTCTCCTGGTATTCAATTAAAAAAATTGCATAGCTAAGTAGGGATATTACTAAATATTCATATCATTATGCTGAGAATCAAACAAACAGGGGAGATACATCTAGAGAAAAACAAATATCCTTAGCTCCCATGTTCTTTGAGATAGTTTTGTTTCTTAAAAAAAAAACAAAAGAAAACAAACATCCCTCTAAAATGCTTTGATAAAATTATTTTGCACCCTTTGTTTCTAAACACATGTAGTGTTCCTAGATGAACCAGTCTCATAATTTGAGGTAACTATCTCCTTTAGCATGGTTTTATCATGGTATAGTTACACCTCTACAGCTAGTTTTGACTGAAACAGATGTAAATCTTGAAAAGGGAAAATGAGTATATCACAAGAAAATATGACCTCATTTAGTATTTCAGAATTCAGGTTCTTACCCATACAACATGTTACAGAGAACATGTTATGTGAAGCTGGTATTCTCAACAACAATTACATATTGAAAAGAATGTCTAGATTGAATTTTCAGTCTTGATTTTCAGAACAATGCATGGAATTACTTTATAGGCATATATCTGAAAGATGTCACAGTTGACACGTTTCTCTAACATATTCACACAGTGTAACTGAAATATAAGACTGAACACTACTTCTGCATTTCATCTGAAATTTCCTACAGTTCACCTTTGCTCTTCTTTCCTAGAATGATATATTTTCATTCATTTTGCAGAATGAATTTATAATTTTTCCCACAAAAACCGGTTTGTTTTGTTGCTTTTGTTTGGTTGGTTTTGGTTTTGCTTTTGTTCTTTTTTATAATGAAGAGTTGAATAAATTTCACTCCCAGAAAAATATGTTTGGGCTGGGCTTATATTGAGCCAAGGAAAGATAGAAAACACTGTCAGGGAAGGTATTTAGATGTCAGAGGGGTCTCTCATTCTGTTTTACAATGCCTAAACCATCAAGCGTGATTGGAGTTTAGTCACTATCTCTAGAAACCAAATGATCAACTCTTAGAAACAGTATAGAGTAAATGTTACTTGAATGAGGTTAACCCTCTCTCCCTACCTAAATCAGCACTTAATTTATGTTCTACATGTGTCTTTTATTTTATAGACCTTTCTGTGCAATGATTTTTCAAGTGAACATTGTATGCTGATTGGGAGAGACCTCTGTGCTTCTCAGTGAAGTGAAGTTCTACATCACAGGAAGTGTTCAAAGTCTTTGAACATGCATTGAGTGTATGTCTGTAGGTTGAGTCAGGGGAACACTCTGCTATTCTTGGCTTTAGTTTTTAAGGCTTTTAAACATAGTGTTCTTGTGGTGTATGGCAGGAAAAGATGATGATACTTGCAGTATTGTTTATATTAATGCAGTAGCATATCTTTAATGTCTTTAACTTCTCTTGAGAAGAATAAAAATAAAACCCTGTTCAGGAAGTAATTTTTGTATAATGTGCACAATTCTCTAGCACGCTGTTGGAATTTCTGAGTAAGCATGATGTCTATTTACACTTAAAGTGAGCCATTATTTTAACTATTCCCATCGCTTGTTGCAAAATATTCAGAATTACGTCATTGACAGTCAGTACGTAGAAAAAAAAAAAAAAGAAAAAAAGAAAATGTATTCTGTTTTAATAATTTTAATATTGATCTTTCAGTTGTGCATTATTATTTTGCACACACACACACACAAAAACTTCTGATGAGGGGGATGCCATGAAGGAACGCTGCTGAAGTCTGTTTCTGAGAAACGCTCTGAGCGATTTCTTACAAGTACACACACAGTTGCACTTACAAAAATAGTCTCATATATGTGCTCAAGCCAGACCAATTTAGGATGAACACAAATATGTTAATTGAACTGCTTTTAACTGATTTTAAAAGCTCATTTAATGTAAGTGTAATTGTTACTCCAGGTGACATACTAAAATCCAACCGTTATTTAATTTCCCTATTATACATCGACACAACACATTTGCTTCTTTTCTGTTGTTGTTGTTGTTACTGCTATTACTATGGGATATTCCAAGGACAGGAGTCTGAATAACCTGATGTAATTGAAGATGTCCTGCTCACTGCAGAATGGTTGACCCAGATAACCTTTAAAGGTCCCTTCCAACCCAAACTACTATATGATTCTATGATAAATTTTGTTCTGATCACTCCAGGTTACAATACAAATTTTTAGAATAAGCTATTTTAGCACAAAGGACTATATAACAACCCATAGCCTCTTACTGTCAGTAAATTAACACCTTGTTTTAGTGATAAATATGTTACTCCCAGTACAAACAAACAAAAAGTAAACTTTATTTATCTTACTTTTAATCCTTAAATTTTTGACTGTTAAAAGTCAGTTTAAAAATGTGCCAGAGATGTATAATAAACTGACTTCTTCTTTTGATGAATTATCTATTTTCTTCCTGAAATGATATAAAAACTGTCACTTATTTTTTATACTGGAAACACAAAAAAAAGATTTATTTGTTTAATACTATCTATATTGACAATGCATGGAATAAGCACAGACTGCTTATTCGCCTTATGAATAGTAAGTAGTACAGAAAGCGATATGTTATTCTCAGGAACAAGCTTCCAGAAAAAGTATAAAAATCATTAATCTTAGCTGGATTTAGATTTTGAGGGTATAGATATTTAACGTAATAAATTAATTCCACATGCACATCTAGATGAGCCCATTGCTTACTCACACAGAAGCATAAGTTTGATTTCTCTGTCCTGGTCTTTAAGAAGACAGAATATAATTGAACCACCCCTTGTAATGGTTTCTTATATCCTGTTTTAATTTGTTGCATCAATGTTTCTTACTTTTTACATTTCTGTTTTATCAGATAAATTACATCCATATTAATATCAAGTAAGTAGCATTGTTAAAGGTTGGATAAATTCACAACTGCTATCTCAATTGAAAGACTATACTGTCATACATATGCTGTTTCTTACTAATGCAGAATTAGCTAACAGAATGTCTATCTCCCTCCATTTATTTAGCAGCCATCGTTGCTAGCTTCTTATATGACTTAAGAGTAGTTTGAATCTCTGCAAGAGCAGTGTAAATTTAAAGCTTACCTATCCTTAGACTGACAAATTAGAATAGGAGAAGGAGAAAGGGGAAGGAAGTCTACATCTGGAAAGAAGAGTAATTTAGCAATGTGATAGAATGGGAATTTGGAATAGACAACTAAAAGAATGCACATTAATACATGTGGTGGGTTAACCTTGGCTGAGCGCCAGGTGCCCACCAAGCCACTCTATCACCCCCTCTTTCTTTCCCCTCTCCCTCCTAAGCAGAGCAAAAAGGAAGGGGAGGAAAATAAGATGAGAAACAAAAAGCAGTTTAATAATAATAGAAGCAAAAGCTAAACAAATCCATACGCGGAAGCAAAGGAAAACAAAAGTTTTATTCTCTACTTCCCATCAGTAGGCAATGTTTGGCCACTCCCTGGGAAGCTGGGCTCCAAGACGCGTAGCAGTTGCTCCGGAGGACAATGGAACGGCCCCTCCCTCCTCCTCTTTCTCCCTAGCTTTATAGCTGAGCTGACGTCATATGGTATAGAATATCCCTTTGGTCAGTTCAGGTCAGCTGTCCTGGTTGTGTCCACTCCCAGGATCTTGCCCACCACGTCTCACTGTGGGGGTGAATGTTGGGAAGAGCCTCGGTGCTGCGCGAGCACTGCTCAGCAGTAGTCGCAACATGGGTGTTATCAACACCCTTCTAGCTCCCAGCACGAAAACACTGCACCATGAGGGCTGCTACAGGGAAAATCAGCTCAGCCAGACCCATTACAACATGTCTTTTAGATGTGAAGTTGGAACCATTTTTATAAGGCAAGGACATACACCAGGTGAATGCTTTTTAATACAGTTTGGAAAATTCAGACAGTGAAAATTTCAAAGCTCAGAATTTTTCCCCTGAAATACTATGTGAAGCTATAGAAGGAGACTTCATAGCTCTAGGTGTGTACATTAAAATTAACAAAATAATAATTTAAAAGCTCTTAAAATATTTAAAGTTATCTTTTCAAAGGCAAGTGCTTTGACAATTTGCTTTGCAAGGTCAGTACTTCGACAATTATTTGCTATCCTTTTTGTTAAGACTTGAATAATATTTATAGTTACAAAATAGTGAAATTTACACTTTTGTACGCATGAGTGTATACTGATAATGAATGATGATGAGTGCTGTCTCGTGTTTTTAATGTGCATAGCTTATACTACATTGATAAATGGGAAAACTAGTTGAGATGACTTTACTGCAGCTGAGACAGCAACACTTGTTCTAGACCTGCAGAAAGAATGTCTGTACAGGAAGAAATGGCAAGCTGGGGTAGACCTTCTACATGGAGAAAAAGTTTTGAGGCTTTCCCATGACAGGATGAGGTAATATGTAAATAACTGATATTATAGCAGACAAGATCTAATTTGTATGCCAACTATACTACAATTTGGTGCAGAAGTCTTTTAAGAGATAAAGCTGAAGATTAATTTTATTTCTTTTAAGATTGCAAAGAAGGAACCATTTTTATTGCCCATTGTAGGCTTCTTTTTTTCTTTCTAAACTATTTACTGAAGGTACTTTTAAGTGACCTAGTCTTCATTCAAAAGATGAGTCCCTGAGGCTAGAAGTCTAAGTAGTTTTCTAATGTTATTTACCCAGTGTATTTCTGTTCTAATGAAAGCAGTAGTTTTTATATCATGATGAGCCAGGTACTGGAGTTAATTGATTATGTTCTCTGTAGGCAACTTTGAAGTAAGAAACTTGACTCATCTCTGTTGAGAATGGAGCAATGGGGGGACTTACTGACCGTATTAGACCGTTGCAGTGTATCTGCAGGATACTTTGTGGTCTCCAGTGATAGCCCAGAAGTGCTTTTGCTTATTGGTGTGTTTAATGACATACACAGGAAAGCAAGGAGAGACTTCACAGAATTATTTAATGGAATCAAATAATGGTTCTAGATGGGTATAAAAGGTTAAGTATTCTTAATCAGACTCTTTTGTCAATACTAAGCAAATGAAAGTCAATATTTAATATTTGCAGAGATAAATCAAGCTCTGAATAATGGCCAAACTACACTACAATAATGCAACTCAATTTGAGAATGTCAAAGGAAACATTCTGTATGTTTTTGCAAGTTCGCGATAGTCATGGTTTTGTGGATTTATTTTTTTTTTAAAGAACTTGGCCAAAACATCAAAATCTAGTTTCTTGTTCTCCCAAACTGTTAAAGTAGTAAATGTGATATAAGAATCTCCTGTGCTGCAGAATACCCCATTAAAAAAATTACACATAAGAGGTGTTGTTCCATATGTAAATACTATAGACAGGAATGGAGAGAGGGAGCACAATTAACCCACAGACTTTTTTCTTAGTGAAAAAAGGTCTAGTCAACTACTAGTGGAGACAATGAATTAAATGGTGTCATTACGGACTGTGTGTGGTTTCCCAGATAGTGTTATCACAATCAAGAGATTTTTGCTGAGTTTGAATGGGCATTTATAGGCACAAAGAGTTAGCATCCCATATAACAAATTGATCTTTTTAACATTGGGACACTTTATTGTAGTTTTATGTAGTAGTTATAGTACTTTTATGTAGTAAGTAATGGTTCATATAGCCTCTCAATGCATCAGTGTTTCTTCTGTTTTCACTTTTCATCTTATTCAGTGGTAGAACTGTCAAGATGGGCAACTAATTTGGTATAGGAGCTGTGGTACTGATCACATCATGACGGTGTGATAATTTTCTGCCCTCTAGGCTGATGCTCAGGAGCACTATATCTTTTGTGATTCTATGTACCAAAGTACGGATCCCTAAACTCCTTCAGAACCCTCACCCCAAAAACAGCCCCTTTACTCCTGACTAAAGCAGTCACCCAGGGTGTAGGACAGTACTCTAAAGGGATTTCATACCACATATGAAGTCCCTTTGGGTTTGAAATAGGGTATTTCTTAATCCTATTTCAACTCCAAATGTTCTCTAAAGAAATTATGTGCCTAGCTTGGGTTCTGGTTTCTCCTATGGTTAGTCACATGAAGGTCAGACAGCGTCTGTTTCTAATGCCAAATACTAATTTTCTGTAGCTTTAATTGACTTATCATTCTTATTGCTTTTAAATGTAGTAAGGTATAACTAGATTGAATTAACAGTTACTCCAGTAAATGGAAGAGTTTATTGATCAGCTGTGTAGATTGCTGATGTGAATTCTTTGGGAATTCACTGAAAAAAAATCATAGATGTTTTATGAGAGTAATTAGAATGAAAGTCTATCATGCTGAATTAAAATGCAGTTCTGTTTTAAAAGCATATTACAAACATGGAATTTGTAAGTCCTGTGTTTTTAATCTCAATTGTAAAGCCATTTCTGGGCCACACTGTCATGTTTACATACAGTGGGTGTTGCTTAGCTCCTGACTAGGTCAGTAAGTAGATAAAACAGACTACATAAGTAGCTATTCAGCTTTGTTGTTGATATGATACATCAGCCCTTAGCCTAGTTTCTGAATAAAAATATGTTATTTTCTACTGTTGGTCTTGAAAGTTCTCATGGGAATCTGCGTATAAAATTACTTTTTTTTTTTCCTGCTGTAACTGCCCTAAATTAAGTTATGTCAGTTACAATCATGATAAATATCTAGCTACATATCTTACAGACACACACAACTTACAGTAAAAAATATGCATTTGGAATTTATTTTAAAATATGAATAGGTTGACTCAAAAAAGGATCTTTTATATTCTTCTATAACTGAATCAGAGAATCACAAAAGGGTAGGCATTGGAAGGGACCTCTGGAGATCATCTAGTCCAACCTCCTGTTAAAGCACGTTCATCTAGAGCAGGTTGCACAGGAATGCATCCAGGCAGGTTTTAAAAGTCCCCAGAGAAGGAACCTCTCTGGGCAGCCTGCTCCAGTGCTCTGTCACTCTCACAGTAAAAAGTTTTTATGTTCAGATGGAACTTCTGTGTTCCAGTTTGTGCTCATTGCCCACTGTCCTGTTGCTGGGCACCACTGAAAAGAGACAGGCCCCATCCTCTTTACACCTTCCTTCAGATATTTAGAAGCATTTATAAGATCCCTTCTCAGTCTTCTCTCCTCCAGACTGAGCAAACCTACGTCTTTCAGCCTTTCCTCATAAGAGAGATGCTCCAGTCCCCTAATCATCTTTGTAGCTCTCCACTGGACTTTCTCCAGTAGTTGCTTGTCTCTCTTGAATTGGGCAGCCCAGAACTGGACACAGTACTCCAGATGTAGCCTCGCTAGGGCAGAATAGAGAAGCTCCTTCGACTTGCTAGCCACCCTCTTTGTCATGAAGCCCAGGAAACCATTGGCCTTCTCTGCCATAGGAGCACACTGCTGTATCATGGTTAACTTCTCGACCACAGAACTCCCAGGTCCTTCTCCATGGAGCTGCTTTCCAGCAGGTCAACCCCTAACCTGTACTGTTACAAGGGGTTATTCCTCCCAGATGCAAGACTCAACACTTGCCCTTGTTGAACTTACTAGTTTTCTCACCACCCAACTCTCCAGCCTGTCCAGGTCTTGCTGATTGGCAGCACAGCCTTCTGGTGTGTCAGCTACTCTTCCCAGTTTTGTACCATCAGCAGACTTTCTGAGGGTACACTGTGTCCCTTCTTCCAGGTCATTGATGGTTCCGTTGAACAAGACTGGACCTAGCACTGACCACTGGGGAACACCACTAGCTACAGGCCTCCAGCTAGACTCTGCACTGCTGATCACAACCCTCTGAGCTCTGTTATTCAGCCAGTTCTCGATACATCTTGCTGTCCACTCATCTAACGCACACTTCCTAAGCTTTCCTATGAGGATGTTATGGGAGACAGCATCAAAAGCCTTGCTGAAGTTGAGGCAGACAACTGGATTCATTCCATGATACTAAAACTAATCAAAATATGGTGCCTTTGCAATTTTACTGATAAAATAAACAAATGTAACGTAGCAGCTTACACTCATATGTAAGATCAGTATTGTGCGATACAAAGGTGTTATTCCTCCATAGCCACTTTTCTGGCCATAACCACGCTTTACACAGTTCCCCACTTGCTGGAAGCTCTGCAGTAATGTGCTTTCATCAAGGGCCTTTGGGTTAGACAGGACACTACTCCATTTGCCTTTGTCAAAATTAAGTCTGATGCAAGATTCTTGCTGCTGTTACCAGAAAAAGTGATTTGTTAAGCCATGATAGGAAGAATTTTGGTTATATTCTCAGCCTCCTTTTTTGTGGAAGAGTTCCACCTGCACTGCTTTCTGGGCCTGACTCTGTGAGAGAGATGTGATCAGTATTTTTCAACCATCAGTAATTTCAGTGGGAACTGAGAGTTCAACGCTTTACAGAGCTGGCAAGCGTTTCTCAAATGATCACAGGATTCAACCCTATAATTTTGCAGAGGAGGATGTAAATGGGATTTAAAAATCCAATCCATTGTATGCATACTTGAAAAAATAGTCTTACCTCAATATACCAGCAGTGATTGTCTCATGGATGTATTAAGGGATAACAAAAACTGCTATAGCATCTAGCTGGTAGGATAATGGCCAATGGCCAATAATGATCAAGTCTGCACTTGACACACAGAAGATATTGCTGGTCCATAAAACCTAGGACAACAGCAGCGGTATGTGAGCTGAAGAACTAGATCTTTTTGGAATTGGTAGCAGTATTTAAACATGATGATGATGATTTTCAAAATTGAATTTTCACGATATGCCTTCTATGTCAAGACATTTGTTTCCTATAATGTCCAGATTTCTCTTTCTATCTTGAATTAAGTAATATAATACAGCTGTAACTACTTCAGTTGTTTTTTGCCCAGATGCTAAGTAACCTAGTTTGGGGATTTTTTTTTTTCCCTAAAGATTACGTTTTTGAGAAAGAAAGACAGGTAGCTTACTATTTCTGGTTATTTGGCTTCAGAGACAGAAACAGCAAGGTTCAAACTCTCATTCTTTGAAACATCCGGCTCTTCTTTCATCTGCAAAATGTTACTGACTCCTCTGCTTTAAGTGAAGAAGAAAGTGCAGAATTATTCCTGATAATCTGTGAATCTGTGAATTTATAAACTCCAGCCAAACCCTACTGGGGTGGAAAAAAACACCAAAAGAAATGGATCAAGGAGGAATCTTTAAATAAATCACTCTAAAAACATACTTAGGTGACATAGGAAATGAATGCAGTCAAGAAACTTGAACCCAAAAATCACAGAACAAAAAGAGTTTTTCCTCTACCGCAAGAGAAATTCCCAAATCTCCATAAAGTTGCTTTTATTTGTTTCTGCTGTTGATTTAATGTGGAAGATACTGGGGTGCTACCACCTCTGACCAAAAGATATGCTATGGAACTGTGTTTACCCGCTTTACCTTGGTGAAGTTTGGTGACACAAAACAGGGATCTCTTCTGTAGTTCTTAGGCTGCTTTTTCTTCATTTTTCCCAGCTCAGAAGTTAATTTAGCAAATGGCATATCTATCTCAAAATACTTACATTTAAGATAATAAACTTTGCTATGAAATCTAACATTTTGTAATGAGTTTGAAAAGAGGATGCCAGAGAGCATTTTCTCTCTTACAAAGTAGGAACCTTCAATAATACATTTTTAAGAGAGTAATTTGTTTAATCCTGAGAGACAGCTGCAATAATCTAAGGTCATTTAAGTGAAAAGAAGCTCCAGAAAAAGTCAGACCAGTGCCACCTGGGTCAGAACAAACACTGAAAGAAGTAGTGTGTTAATACTTAAAGAATTTATTCATGCATTTTTTATAACTTCTAGCCTTTGTAGTTGAATGTAATGAATGGATCTCCAAGAGGTTGAGTCATCATGCCCGTAGCTAATGCCAGTTTCCAGGCATTAACTTTAATTATTGATGCTTTCCCTAATAGACCTGATGGCACATTTTTAAAGTAAAGGTTCTGTCTTACTAAAGGCATGCCCTGCTGCCGGGCACACTGGCTGTCCCTGGCAGAGGTAAATGTGGAGCTTCCTCTTGTTCTTTAAATTAAGGCTTTATTTCTCAGTTTTTGTTCTTCAGTTATTCGGTGCAGCGCTTTCACCTCTAGGCTAAATTGTCTTTGAAGAGGTTCATAACTGGAAAAGCAAACCAAGTGTGAAGGGCTTGAGGGGTCCTTCAGAATCTGTGAAGTTGCTTCAGAAGGCAGCACGATGCTCTCTTTATGGTTTCATGAGATTTTTGAGCAGCAGTTTCCAGACTGACATATGTGACCCAAGAATTTCCAATGACAATGTTTTGTGCTTCATAGTACCTTGCATCTTCAGTATATGTTTCAGCATTTTTTGTGAACGGTACCTTTTTAGGCAGGTAACTGGCTGTTGCTTTCATTAGATGAACAAAATGGGCAGTGAAAGGTGCAATGGCTCGGCTACCGCATTTAGAGGTAAATTTTGAGCTAAAGAATTCCTGGCACAACTTGAAACCAAAGTTATATCTTGATTTATAATTTTACTTAAATCAGTGCAAACTCATCCGTAAATCCTCTGTTCTTCACAAGCAGCAGATGGGGGGAGGCAGGAAAGAGATGGTGCAGCATTCTTTCTAGATGTCTATAAGACATGCCCGACAACAAATGACTTAATAAAATAGCTCTTTAATAAGACATAATAAAAAGAGGAATATAGAGAGTGAGTAAATCTCCTTCAGATCCTGAACATCCCATATACAGCATCAGACAGATCCTGGATGGATTATCCCATGGCGTGGTATGCAGATACCCTCCATGGACAGAAGTTCCTTCTTTCTAGATATTTGAGCTATTTTACAGTTTTCTTACAAGAAAACTACCTTATTCATAAAGGATATTCACATGATAACTTCTTCCCATACTTTTAGAGAAACACAAAGCTGTACAGGTGGTGTAATTGCTTGTTCTGAGTAGGAGCTGCCCACAGGCTCCAATGTTACAGTAAGTTTGCTGAGGTTGTCGTGGCTCAGCACAGAACAGCCTGAAGGCCACACTGGGGGTGCATCACATTAACTGCCTGCTCAGGATAACTGTTGTATGGATCACTAACTCCTCAATGTAGAGTGGTCTCCTGGTCAGGATGGATACACCCTCCTGTCTGGAATAGGTCCTGTTTCAGTTTGAGAGTGAATGACCACATGCAAGCTTTCACCATCAAGATTAAAACTGAGTCATGTGTTTTGATTGCAGCATCCTTGTGAACAAAACCTAAATCTTGTGTGTAAGCCGCCTCTCTCCCTTAGTTGTGTTTTTATAAAAACTGTGAAGGGAAATGCAGTGACGTGTATTCTATTGTGTGAGATAAGTCAGAGCTCAATGTACTTTTATTCTAAAGGAAGAAGTATATAGAGAAGAGTGACCATGAATGAAATAAGGCAGAAAATCAGCGAAGTAGACTGAAAAGGGACTGGACATGCAGGAACTTCCAAATTTTAATCCTGGCATTATACTGTCATCCTTAATGAGCCTTTTAATACTGTGCATCTCTTTCATTTTCTGTAAAATGGAGTAATTATAGTTTCTACTTCTGAAAATTTTTTATTTTCAAACCCTTCCTGGGTACATCTAGTCTGCATGTGCTGGCTACCGAGTGCTTCATCTCTGGGATATCATATCACCCAGTGTGCAAGTGACACACTGAGAGCTGCCACTTTGTCTCCACTGGTGTGTCTAAAGAAGTTTGAACAGCAGGAGCTTGGTTTATGGCATGAATGGCTGCACAGCAGATTCCCAATCTTTCTTAGACTGACCATCCAGAAGGGGTATTGTCAGCACACAATTTAAGTAATTTTCATGTAACAATAGTATGTTACATTGTTTCTTATGTCAGTGAAAGCATCTGAGTCTTTCTGGATGTTTTTTAATCCACTAGAAGTTAAAAGACAGAAAGGAGATATGCAGTGATTTTTCATGCAATCTTACTTGTATTTGTTACTAGCTAAGCACTGATTGTTGTATAAGAGACAAATGCTGACCCAATTAAGTCTAAATTATTTTATAATATAAACTGAATAGCAAATTACAGAAGCCAAACATACATAAAGAATATGAAAACCTAAGGATGTATATTTTTGAAGAAACTACAACAACGATGGATAGATTCATGGGTAAATATGATATAGTGGAGAAGAATCTATGTGGCTTTTGTAAGCGTAAGTCCTGCCTCACAGAATTCTTGAGGTTCCTTTGAGGGGTCATTAGGCACATGGATAAATACGACTGAGCTGAGGTAATCTTGACTTTCCAAAGGCTTTTAACACACAAACCTAGGAGTAAAGTTCTGAAAGTACTTAGTGTTTAAATATGCATTTTGAAAACTCCCCTAAGTACCTGTTTACATCTTCAGGTGCCTAAATACTGTAAAAGAACTGGGTTTAGGATTTTAGAGTATCACTCTTTGAACAACCAACATTGAAACTAATTAACACATCCCATGAGCCTGGAACCAACTGTCCTATCATCAGGTTTACGTATATTTTGTTTCTTACTTTGCGCTTTTCTCCAGACCTATAGCTTTAATTGTTTTCAATTTTTATTTTTGAGAATTTGCTATATGAAAAATACCTCACAATATGCACTTTCTAAGGTAAATTTTTCTTTAAATAGCTGATTTAAATTGGACAGTCAGACCTGGCTATAATACTGCCCGGTATTATGGATAAGATGTTCTATCTGTCTTTGTTAATTTTCTTTGGATTTTGTTTAGCTTCACTGAAAATCAGATCTAAACCCTACTGATATTAACTGGAGTCCTCCCGTTGACTTTTATGGATCAGGTCATAATGAACAGACAACTGCAGAGTGCTGGTAAGTATTCTTCCATAGTGAGCCAAATTAATCTTTAATTTAACTGTGTCCCTTTCCACAGATATGGTGCAAATAAATTCACTCATGGCATTAAAAGCAGTATTGAATTAATTGGAAATATATCAGACTTGAAAAATGGAGAAGAAAGGCAAGGTAGTGAAACATGCATCAATTAATGATAAATATAATAGCAGATACATGAAAGAGAATTATAACAGGGAAAGCAGAGATTTTTTTTTAAAGTGTCTTAATTTTATGTTATGATTCTCTATTATACCTGTTTCTTTTATCAGTCAGGCTGTTATTTATTTTTTTCTTTAATTTCTTTGTCTCAATATCATGGTAGTTGCCTTTCAGATAGAAATTAAAGCACACAGTAGCCATGATCTGAGGCTTAATGCATTACTCCCAGGGGCATGTCCATCAGTGATATAAACTGCACTGCTGGCTGATTGCAAATAAATGAAGATAAGTATATTAGGTCCAATTTAAAAATACCAGTCACGTTGAACAGAATTAAAATTTGGTGTAATTGCACTTTGATTAAACTGGTACAAACTACTGGAAGAGAAACTTTTATTGGTTTTAAAATGTTCTCATGCCTCCGAAGTTACCAAAGGAAGATAAACCATTTTTAAACTGAATGAAGGTTGTCAAGACAACATTTTAAATATTTTTTATCAGATAAAAATCCCAATTTTAATCTTTCTTAGAGCACAAAGTCTGTGTGAGAAAGCAGTCTGTTCTGCTCTGATCTACATTCAGAAGTCTTCAAAATTAAGCCTGAATATTAAGCCTGTAATTTCCTGATTTCTGACTTCTGCCATCACTTCAATCTCTACTTTCTTTTGCTGATTATGTGAGGGACTTTCAATTACTAACAATATGTCTTATTTTAAAAATAATTTTAGGGAAATAATATTTTTTCCCTGTTGTCCCAATACAGTCCACCACATGCCCCCTGTTTCTTTAACTGGGTCTCTGCCATTTTTTGCCATAACATCTCAACCACACCAAAATATCATGAGCAGAGTAGTACTTTAGCGCTCCCACTCTTCATGATCTTGGGTGTGTCACAAAGGATAACGCCACAAAAATTAGGTATGAAAGACCATGGGTTTTAAACTACAAGAAATACATGTACTCCAAATCTATATAGAGAAAAAGCAATGCATCCTAAAACCTACGGCTACCCTAGGGTTAATAATTAATCTATTTGCTGATGTATTTCACTATATGCTTTTAATATTTTTTTTCCAGCTCTTCAATTTTTTTGCTTTATATCCCCTTGGACTTCCCTGGTTTGTGTAGTAGCTACCACAGGTGGCTAAAAGTCTGGTCCCAAGCCAGGCTTTCTCTGTTGCGAAGGCTTTGAAATGTGGCTCTGATGGCAAGATCTCTAAAGCCAGATCAGCAGCAAGGTACCAAGTTAGTGAAACTGAGGGAAAGGTATTTCCTGAATAACTTCTATGACCCAGCTTCTCACTCTAGCCTTCAGCTCTTAGAGGTAGTTGCTACTCCTGGTTGGTCCCTAAGCACCTCCTTTCACCTAGGGAACTGCACCAGCAAGTTTTTAGGATGCTTTTTATCCTATAGAATATGCTATAAATCAAAAAGATTTCCATGGTCTCTGAAGGTGTGAGACCATCCAGAATATTGTTCAAGAACTAACTCTTGACCATTTTCCTTTTTCTGAATCTTCCTTCTTTTTTATATTACTGAGCTTCTTTCAGCTTTCTTGAAGTCCAGAATATGTTCTGGGGCTACTTTTGGCAACCTCAAATAGAAACGTGGCTGCTGAGGAACATAAATCATGCCCATCCATAATGCTTAATGTTTCATTACCACATTTGCTGTTTAGTTTTGCTTTTAGATTGAAGCATATTATTAATGTATACTTGCAGTTAGAGCCACAGCATGATGTGGCCTTACTTTTTACAACTCAGTCAACCTTGGCTGAGGGAAAAGGATTTGTTCCCAGCATTATTTTTAGAAATGCGTATGTTGAAACTTATCTTTAGAATTTTTCTATTTTAATTTTTTTTTTCTAAAAGATTTCCCTTTTTCTTAAGAAGATTGAAATATGTCAGGCATTTTTGGCAGCAATTTGTGACTGAAGTTGTTGACAATTTGATCAAATAATACTTTTGTTAATATAATATAATATAATATAAACACGTATTAGAGGTAAAATTTTGGAGTAGAAGCTTTAAACTTTAATTCTTGGAATAGGTTTGTGTTCTTTTGGTGTAAGAGATGAAGGAATGTAGAAGAAACCAGAGAGAGAGATGTGCTCAGTTGCTACTTTTACTGACCCATGTCATTCTGTCCAAATTCCTTATGTTGTCTTGTGTGCTAGCATTATACTGTCTGTGTGTAGGGAATTGCTTGCCCTGTCTCTGCAATCTCCCTTATGCCAGCACAAGTTTGTGTCGGCTGTGCGGGAAATTGAACTGGGGACTTAATCCAAGTTGAAAATGATCCAACAGCAGCAGGAAGCAAGAAGCTCCCCAGACCAGTTTGGCCTCATAATTGCTTTTGCCAGCAGAAGGAGAGGTTGATGTAGATGCAGGAATGAGCAGCACCAGAGGGAAGTGAAAGAGCTTCTGGCTTGTTTGATCTTTAAAGTAAAACTCTGGTGAGCAATCAAGCCCCTAGAAGTGCAGGTTTGGGGATAAAATCTTCCCTGTCAGTTTGTATATACCCCAAACAGAAGAATCCTGACATTTTTAGTTCATTCTCATTGATGCAAATATATCTTTTGCTGCTTTACTATTTCTAACCACTTTTCCAGTATGTTGCCAAATCCCCCATTCTATTCCCTTCTAGACTACATTAAGTTTATTCTCCTTAATATTGCTGAAAGATTAGTGATTGTGAAGGGATTTGGTGCATGCTGAATATATTCTTGGTGAGTGGCAAAACAATATTTTGTACGGGTCAGGCTCTTTACTGTGTCTAAACATGTCTGGGGTTCACGACAGTTGAGGGTTTGTTGGGTTTTTTTCCCTTACAAAGCTGCAGTTTTTAATTAGGCAGATGGTGACATCTGGTGCCAACGTTACAGAAAGGGTTTCCTGTGGCAGATGAAAGCTGGTGTCCGTTTCAAAAAGAGTAGGTGGTGGAAAAAGGCTTATGACTGGGATTATGCCTGCATGCTACGGAGGGTATGCATGTCCTGCTGGGAAGTTCTCTGTTAGTTTTTTATTTACCTCGCACATGTGGCTAACTTTGAGATGCAATGTCTAATAAATTGTAAAAGGAAATATTCCTTTTTTTCCCCCTTCTGTAATAGTAATAAACATTTAAATACCACTCTGCATGCTTGTACCTCTCTGTAGAAAGCAGAGCAAATCCTTTTATTTTAAGTCAACTTAATTGTTCTGAAAGAACACTGTGAAACTGAAAAAAATAGCCTTTACTTAATGAACCTTAAACATGTAAATTGAGGCAAAGAAGCTAAGTAACTATCCAAGAGACACTTTGGGAACTAGTATTGGCCCTGATTACAGCCCATAAGAACCCCTGATCTCGCACAGACCTCAGCAGATTCTGCTCTGCCTTCACCTGGTAGTCAAATTATTTCAGGGTACAAAAAAGGTAATCCAGTATCCTAAGGAGGAAAAAATATCCACCAGATGGTGGTGCAGGACAGCTAATGGACCCAGGCAGGAAAGAAAAATAAACTCACTTTGTGAGATCCTCCTAAAAAGGATTACTGATAACAAAATTATCATGCAGTTGAAGCAGGAACCAAACCAGTTGCTGACATCACAACTTTTATCTTAGAACGGGTATGGTATGTTATAAGCGAATAAGTCAGCCTTCTGTGGTTTTTCTCTATTGTCACAAGTCTGCTGAAAGTAGATGTAAGCAAAAAAGGAAACTATTGTGTAGTATGTTTTAAAGATATTTACATATTATATAAGCATACAAAAAAAATCTATATTCATGATTATATCTCACATTTAATAACTGTAGTTACATACTCATACTTCAGCAGGAGAGAGTTTCATTTGAAAAATCTTGGCTCATACATGTTTATATAAATTTTGCATATGATTTAGCAATTAGCCATTTCAGTATGATAAGGACTTGTTAAATCCTTATTTAAATACAGTTATTTACGTCAATAGCAGAAACCACTGTTGTTGCTGAAAAATCAGGTGTAATATGTGTTCTTGGCATGAACCTTTTAATGTTGCATCCTGCCTCAGCTCTTCATAGATGAACAATGCTGATTCATGTGGCATGTGCTAAAATAACCTTACAAGGAGATGAATCAAAAAAAGAGAAGAAGCTTGTGGCTTCATAGCTTGATGAAAATGAGAGGATGCTGTCCAGATTGTTTTTGAGAAGTAACTATTCAGCAATAACTCAACAGCTGTAAATACAACCTGCCTCCAGAGTTTTAAGGGGAGGTAACCTCAAACACTCATTAAGACTCATGCCCAATCTCATATTCCCTAGTACTTTCTAGCCCACCAAGATTCCTTACACTGGGCAGATTTTGTTGTGGACTTAGAGGACTTCAGTTGAGGCATCCTTAGTGACCTGTGTGAGACCAAGACCTCTTCTGATTCATCCAGTGCCATGTTACCTGGTTAAGAAATGAGCAGCCTTTGGAGGGCAGCTGCCACCCAGGTATTGCCCACAGCAATTCTGGAGACAGCAGCTTGAGCTGTCTCTGGGTATCTTTGTGCAAAGCATTGTAACAAACCTTGGACAGCCTCTGGTTAGAAATACAATCATTTTCCCAAAGGAAGTGAGAAGAAAGTTGTCTGAGGGGATTTTCTATACATTTGCCCCTTTCAGATTTCCACGCACACTTATCCATGTCCTGGTGCTTCAAATAGACAGTGATTTAATAATTTTGCAAAGCTTCAATTTGAAAAGTTTGGCTTAGGTAGCCTTATACATCCCACAAAAAGCCAGGCTGTTGAATTTTTCCCCATTTTATTCCCTGTCCATAAAAGTCTTATAAAGAAATAGCAAGAACTTGAAAATTTTATGATGTCTTGGCAGTAACAAGATGTCTACATTTAGCCTGTATCCAGGGCTAAAGTATGGCAGTTGCTCTATCACCCAATGTCCCCTTCCCAGCCAAGAAGGGGGATTGGGAAAAGGAGACGAGACTCCCAGGTTGAAACAAAAACGTCTTTAATGGAACAGCAAAACCAATACCAACACCAGTATAAAGTAAACAAAGTTATACTCAGCTCAGCAAAAGTACTGCTGTCACAATAAACAGGAAGACAGTCCTCAGGAGCAGGAAGAGGAACAGGGTCAGAATGAGCCCAGGCAAGGAAAGAGAACACACTCCCCTCCATCCTTAGCAAACTTCCACCTTTATCCTGAGCATGACATTTATGGGATGGGCTACACCTGTAGCCAATCCAGGTCAGCTGCCCTGGCTAACTCAAAACTGCTAATGGCCTGCTGGCCTAGGATTCTATCTCTGTGAAATCAGAACAGTATTCCATCCCTTAGCCCATACCATTTATGTCACACCCAAGTCACTGCTATTCTTACTGTCTCTCAATACATATATATATACAGGTATTAGTTCCTTAGTCCATGAGTCATTTCTCCAAAAAGTTCACTGAATTCATTTAATCCAAAACCATGGATTCCATCTGTTAGACAGGTGAAGCTGGGTGCAGCAGGATGATGTGCCATGCATCTGGAGATCACAGCTGCTACATCTGGTGCAGTCTGGATCAGTCCATGGCAAGTCCTGGGATTGTTCCATCCCTGGAGCAGTTGATTCCAGGTGTGGAATCATAGAATCATTCAGCTTGGAAAAGACCTTTGGGATCATCAAGCCCAACCATCAACCCTACTCTATAGGTTCTCCCCTAAACCATATCCCCCAACACCACATCTAAACGGCCCTTAAAAACATCCAGGGATGGTGACTCAACCACCTCCCTGGGCAGCCTATTCCAGTATGTGACTACTCTTTCCATGAAAATTTTTCTCCTAATGTCCAGTCTAAACCTACCCTGCTGCAGCTTGAAGGCATTCCCTCTTGTTCTGTTGCTAATTACCTGTAAGAAGAGACCAGCATCAACCTCTCTACGAAGTCCTTTCAGGTAGTTGTAGAGAGTGATGAGGTCTCCCCTTAGCCTCCTCTTCCTCAAACTAAACAGTGCCAGCTCCTTCAATCGCTCTTCATAAGATTTATTCTCCAGGCCCTTCACCAGCTTTGTTGCCCTCCTCTGCACTCACTCCAGCACCTCAATATCTCTCTTGTATTGAGGTTCCCAAAACTGGACACAATACTCAAGGTGTGGCTTCATCAGTGCTGAGCCCAGGGGCACAATCACCTCCCTCCTTCTGCTGGTCACATTATTTCTAATCCAAGCCAGGATGCCATTGGCTTTCTTGGCCACCTGGGCACACTGCTGGCTCATATTCAGCTGCCTGTCAATTAGAACCCCCAGGTCTTTTTCTGCCAGACAGCTTTCCAGCCACACTTCCCAGAGCCTGTAGCATTGCATGGGGTTGTTGTGGCCCAAATGCAGGACCTGGCATTTGGCCTTGTTGAAACTCATACCGTTAACACTGGCCCATCGATCCAATCCTCTCTGTAGAGCCTCCCTATCCTCATGCAGATCAACACTCCGGCTTACCTTGGTGTCATCTGCAAACTTACTGATGATACACTCTATGTCCTTATTAAACATCAATAAAAGATGTTAAACAGAAATGGTTTGGTTAGGTTTATCATTACCAAACACATGATGCTTGAGGGAGGCCAGGAAAGAAACTGGATTTTCTTCTCCTAATGAACTGCCCATCTCTTTAAATGAAGGTCTTGCTTCCTGTACACCAGTTTTAAACATCTGTTCATTACACTGGAGTGTGGACACCTACTGCCCCTATAAAAAACTTTGTTTCTGAACTTCATCTAGAAAATAACATCTGATATTCAGTAAACTTAGGAACTCCCAAATAATTCCTAACAATTATTTACAGTCTAATTATATCTCAAAGTATTATAACTCCAGTTATAAGTCAGATAAAAGTATGCAAACCATTACATACCTAAGAGCTCAAGATAGTACCCCAAAGACTAAACTAGATAATTTTAATTTATACTGGCAGTTTTAAGAATAATCAGGTCTCACAGCTCCAGTAGTAAGTAAAGATTTCTCTAAGTGATTTTATGGGTGTGCATTTTGAATTTAGAAGTCTGAATTTCATAAAAGGAGTGGTCAGAACTTAGTGCAAATCAGACTCCTTCAGGCTCTGCAACCTGAGCAACCTGTTAGTTTTGAAGGTACTAGATTGAATCATCAAAGATGAGTCAAGTATATGGATTAAAATAAACCTTTTAAACTTCAAGGGATCTATTTTTTAAATTTAATTTTCATGAGCCAGAGTCTTAAGAAACACACTTAGAGCATTTCTGGTCCATATAGTGTCTACTGATCAGTAAAAGGACTACACAAAATGCTTAGAAGGATTTCCTATACCCCTGTGCCAGGTGTGAGTTCATACTTTGCAGGAAGAAAAATGACCTTAAATCAGGTCCCTGGCATATAAAAACAACTGGACTATTAGATTAGAGGATACCATCTGTAACGCATTTTATTTTGAATGTCACAAACATAAAAATATATAATTTTTGCTCATATGGAAAATTTTGGTTTATGGAGTACTAAGATCTTTTCTGTTTACAAAAGAAATACATGTGTGCTGACACTGAAATAATCCCTTCCTTTAATTTATTTAATTATTTTCTCTGAAATAGACGTAGCCATTACACTTAGTGTCTCAGTGCCCTACATAAGCACTTAGTATTGATTACTAGTGAAAGAAACATTCTTGGGATGCCTAAAAACTACTCAGGGGTTCAACATTTTTTTTGTTAATAGCCTAATATAAAATTGAACATACAGAGAAAACTTTCACAGTATCAGCTTGTGCAAATCCACAAATGTGATGTACTGCATATTCCAAATTCATAACAAGAATGTTAAGAGAACAAGGTAAATAGGTGGTAATAAATCTTTCCAGGAGAAGGAAGACAAAAGACAGAGTGAAAGATAATTTACTTCACAATAACTCCCTAAACCTGTTTAAAAATAGAATGATCAAATTGCAACTCTGAATCTACCCTTTTGGCTGATTAAAATCATCTCATTACGTCACACAGGATCATCATCATAAAGATTCATCAGTCTATTCCCATTGGCAGTGCCTTATTGCTAACTTCAAAATGAATACTGATGTTTTGCTATTGAAAAGTCAAAGCCAAAAATTACACATAACACACTAGAATCAATAGCACCTTCAGATTTAACCACACTTCCAACTGAAGGAAGCCCAGTAAGTCAGAACTTGCTATTTTGGATAAGAAGTCATATGCCATTTTTTAAAGAAAAAAAATAAATGTTTTTTGTCAATTGTGTTTTAAAACATTAAATTATTTTTTGTGACTGTTATCTTGCATAAGATAGCAAGTTATTATACATGACGGAGAAAGGCCAGATCATGCTTGCTGCTATGTCATGTATAAACGCTTTGGAAATTTTACTCATTGTTTTCACTGTCATTTCTTTAGCTGCAATTGAGCCAAATATATCTCAATTCTGCAAGTGTTTAAGTATATGCTTAAATATTCATTAAACACAATGAAATGTAATCATGAAAATTGTGTTTAAGCTCTTGCAAAATTATGGCTTTAGCAATCAGACTGCTGATTGCTAGTGCTTTCCTTGCTTCTGCTGGATTTATAGACTGGGGAGGTGCATCAGCACCCCTTTGAAATGCAGTGTCACCCACACTTTCCCAGAAAGTGCAATTGTACAATGCATAACCATCCTCATGGAAGATAATTTTGTGGGGGCTCTTCCTCACAACTGGAGTTTATCTACTCTTTCTAGCATGTGAAAGAGAGATGGAAAAAATGGACAGCCTTTTTCAGTATTTTAAAATGGCTTCCATCCTATTAAGGTGCCTAG
>JAVSBS010002960.1:43970-65698 GCA_033124195.1 Coracias cyanogaster
GAGAGGAGAGGAGAGGAGAGGAGAGGAGAGGAGAGGAGAGGAGAGGAGAGGAGAGGAGAGGAGAGGAATCAGGCAACTGTGACAGCTCCATACTTTTAGAGGAGATAGAATGCTGAAGACATCCCAGTTCTCACACTCATCAAAATACAAAATTTATGCATGAATAGGTGTGCTTAGCACCATGTACTAAGCAGTTTCACTTTTTTGTTCACTCTCCTTCAACTTCTAATTTATATTGGAAATATTTTTCTATACTTACAAACCTTTGTATAAGTGAAAAATCTTTGAGACTCCAATTGTACTTTTACTGATGGGGGAATAAAGCAATCTCATTGACGAGGTCTGTGTAAGCGAGCTAGGCACAGCTTCACCACACCTAACCCAAAGTGCCCTCCTATTGTCCATGCCATAATCTTCCCAATACAAGTGCTAAAATTGTATTTAATCCAGAGAAGCTGGCACGCTCAATTATCTAAACTCTTGGCAGGGAATCCAAAGGAGATGGGCTTAAATATCACCTCCTAAGAGGGAAAGGGCTGCAAGAAGGCTTTGATATCAGAAATTTTAAGAACTTTATCTCCGTCTATGCAAGCACATGCTCCTAGTAGCAGACTCCTGCTTTAAACAAACAATAGGAGGATTTGAAGCTCAGTTTCTCATCCTCTGCATGGAAGCTATGAACACCAGGTTGTAAGTAAGAGAGAAGGGAAATACACTGCACGTTTCCTCTTCCTTTCCCCTGTGTTCAGTATGAAATCTCACCCGGCTTTCTGTTCTAAGAGTATTCATTTGATCAGTCTTTGCAGGTGTTATAGGGAAGGGAAAATTTCATTTCTGAATCCTGCTGGAGCTTAAACACCATGCTGCTCACTAAAAGAAAAAAACGTATGCGTTGGCTCGGTGGAGGACTCCTGAGGTATCCTAGTTAGTGGACAAGTAGGCCTCTGCAGGCTTAGTCACTGGGAAGACTTTGGAGAATATGTATTTTGGATTTAGTAATTTAAAAAACTCAGCTGAGCTTTGCGCATGCTGCAGTTACAAGAAAATTCACTTGCCACAATTACAGGTAGTGGTTTCTGCAGTACTGCAGTTTCCTTCACACGTGTACATCAAAAGGAGTCAACAGGGGTTTTGCTAGTAACTGGGCTCTGTGTTGCTGAATGCTGATGAGGTGGTTCTCCATGCACCGACAGACTTCCTCTGTGTTTCTAGACTTGTTTAAAATGATTATGTAAAGTGATCTGGACTCCTGTCTAGTGAGATGCATTTCTGAAATTTATTTCATATACCACAATAAGTTCGGATAAATACTGTAACATGTACCCCAATATTATGGTAACAAATGTTTTAGGAAAATGAATGCAGGTAGTTAGAGTACTCTAGATTGTACATATCTTGATGGAAAGGGATCAAAAAGATTACTTGCTGGTGTTTTTTCAGTAATTTTGTAATGTTGGCTGGTTTTACTCTAGTCCCATGAAGCACATCACAGAAATGCTTGCCCTAACTAGCTCTACTGGTTATGTTTTTGACTACTCTTTACAACTTGATTCTGGAGAGACATCAAGGAATTTTCTCTTTGTGATCCAAGTAGCCCCACTGGCATGCTCATGCTCAGAAACAAATGAAAAATGTTGGTCTTTCCAGGAGCATAATATGAATGAATAGAGATTTATAAGCCTGAATTAAAGATTTTCAGTCACAAAAGGAGAAGTCAGTAGGTGACGAGAAACTAACTCTTTTTTTCACCTTGAAATTTTCCTTCTCTAACCCTAAAAACAATGTGAACTGAAATTCAGATTTTTGTTCACATATATCTGTGACGAAGGATGGGTAACTTTCAAAAGATTTCACAAACACGAGCATTCATTGGATACATATGTACATTATTATAGCCATACATATGTTAGGAAGAGAAAAGAAGTAAAAAAGAGCGCTTAAAGATTTTTGGTGACATCATTTTCATCTGCTACAACTTGACACATAAAGACCTTTCATTAATTCTTTTGGCCTGTCCAGAGTCTGCACTCTCCAAATTTTAATAGCTCATTTTTAGTTAAGAATTCCATGTCTTTCTCTGGTTGCTGGCAACTTGGTGGTGTTTCAGATTTCAAATCGCTTCTCTCCTCCTTAGCCTTTAATTTACAGGCTTGATTACTCTTTAAAGTAGTGGAATTAAAGCAGATGTATCAAAAGTTTAGTTTGTCTTGACTAATGCCACTTTAAAGTGTGCTCTGCTTTACTATACCTTACCAGGTAGTATTTTAATTATTATTCTGTATTTTGTACTCCAAATACCATTCTGTACAGTCCTTGAACACAAAAGTGATTTGTCTTTTTAAACAAAAATCCAACCCTATTCACTTGGGAGAAAGAGGTAATTTTTTAGCATGAACATTAGTTATGTACTACCTAGAACACCATTATGTGTATGTCAAAAAGGATCTAAATGTTGAAAAGGAAAATAGCTTTTTTTTTCACGGCGACATGAAAGGCCTGAGCATATACGTTTGTGTGGTGAGTCTCAGGGTTATCTGAAGCTTGGGGCTTAATGAATTGCCATTAGTCAAGGAAAAATATCCCAGCTACTACTACAAAAACCCATCCCAAACTGTAAGGCTCAGCCTCTCCTTCTCATTGTTCACGTGAACTTTTTAAATGTCACCTCCTTATGCAACAGTCAGTCCTTAAATGGACTTTTCTCTTGGTTTATTAATTTATCAAGTGACCCTTTCTTGAAGGGAAACCAGTACATAACTGGTAGGTCTGACTGTGCGACATTTAGCTAGAAGTAATCTACCTATCTATTGATATACACAAGCTTCAGATACATCTGTGAAAGGCAATAAAATTAGAGATATGAATTTATGAAGTTACATTTTAAAAAATGTATGCATAGCGTCAATGAACAGTAATTGCAATATGTAACTACATGCACAAACACAATTAGACTTAGACTTGAATGTATAAATATTCTACTTGTTTGTGCAGGAAGGGTTGCATTAAAGGAACGTCAAGAACAGCACCTTTGTTTTGCAAGTGCAATTATGAGTTTTGCCTCTCTGACCCACATGTAACCAGGCTTTATTCAATGTTTCAAGCCAAATTGCATCCATATATACTCTTAGAATCATATAATCATTTAGGTTGGAAAAGACCCTTGGGATTGTCGAGTCCAACCATCAACCCTACTCTGCAAGTTCTCCCCTAAATCATATCCCCCCACACCACATCTAAACAACCCTTAAACACATCCAGGGATGGTCACTCAGCCACCTCCCTGCGCAGCCTATTCCAGTATCTGACTAATCTTTCCGTGAAAAATTTCCTCCTAACGTCCAGTCTAAACCTACCCTGTTGCAGCTTGAAGCCATTTCCTCTTGTTCTATCACTAATTACCTGTGAGAAGAGACCAGCACCAACCTCTCTACAATGGCCTTTCAGGTAGTTGTGGAGAGTGACGAGGTCTCCCCTTAGCCTCCTCTTCCTCAAACTAAACAGTCCCAGCTCCTTCAATCACTCCTCATAAGATTTATTCTCCAGGCCCTTCACCACCTTTGTTTACCTCCTCTGCACTCACTCCAGCACCTCAAGACCTCTCCTGTATTGAGGTGCCCAAAACTGGACACAATACTCAAGGTGTGGCCTCACCAGTGCTGAGTACAGAGGGACAATCACCTCCCTACTTCTGCTGGTCACACTATTTCTAATACAAGCCATGATGCCATTGGCTTTCTTGGCCACCTGGGCACGCTGCTGGCTCATATTCAGCCGCTTGTCAGTTAGAACCCCCAGGTGTCCTAGATGCCCCTCCAGGTGAAAGCAAACTGTGACCTGCACTCTGCTGCCAAAGGAACGGTGGAAAATGCATTAGCAATACCAGTTGTGGCATATCACTTGGCTGCCTTTGACTCCAGTTCATGTTGAAGCTCTAACATGTCTGGCAGGGCAGTAGTCAGTGGCAGCATGACTTCATTCAGTCCGCAACACTCTACTGCCAGTCTCCACTCTCCATTAGATTTTCTTACTGGCCAAATAGGACTGTTAAAGGGCAAGTGTACCTTACTCATCACTCCTTGTCTCTCCAGTTGATGGATCAGCTCCTGGATGGGGATCAAAGAGTCTCTCTTTGTGCAGTACTGCTGTCGGTGCACCATTGCAGTAGCAATGGGCACCTTCTGTTCCTTGACCCTCAGCATCTCCACAATAGAATTGTCCTCTGATAAACCAGGCAAGGTAGATAGCTGTTCAATTTCCTCCCTCTCCACCGCTGCTACACCAAGCACCCACCAGTACCCACTCAGGTCCTTGAAATACCTTCTCCTGAGACAATCTGCACCAAGAATGCATGGAGCATCTGGGCCAGTCACACTAGGGCACTTTTGCCACTCATGTCCAGTCAGACTCATTTCAGCTTCTGCTACAGTCAGTTCCTGGGATCCCTCTGTCATTCCAGAAATACAAATAGATTCTGTCCCTCTACAGATTGTTGGCATAAGAGTCCTTTGTGTGCTTGTGTCCACTAAAGCTTTATATTCTGGTGGTTCTGATGTGCCAGACCATCAAACCCATGAGGCTCAATAAACTCTGTTGTCCCTCTCCTCAACTTAGCTGGAGGAAAGGCTCCTCTAATTTTGAACAGAGTGCCTGTCATCAACATGTGGGTCTGAGCAGCTCACATGGACTATACCTTCATCACCATTGCTCTCGTCTACATAAGTGAGGATCCAAAGCCCATCTACGCCATCTAGGCAACTGCCCACTGGAAACTGGAGCAGCACTTTTCCTGGAAGGGGCCCCTTTAGTGGTCGTTTTCCCTTGCAACTCATGCATGTGTGCCTGTAAAACCAAGTAGGTTTCCTGTCCCATTTTCTCGTGTCTTCCCCATAGGTATGCAGGGTGCCTTGTGGTGTGTACCATCTCTCTTGAGCAGGCCTTATAGAATGTTTTCTCCTGATAGCTGAGACACTCATCAGTACAGGTGGAGAGTGAAACCTATCCTCCATCTGGGGCAATATTTTGTACATCTTACTGAACAGTTCCATGGATTTGTCAGATGGTTTTTCAACAGAGGAGACACCAGCCTGTGGGCAGGAAAAGAGATTATCTGCATATTTGGCAGGTTCTGTCACAGCGAAAGCAGGACACAAGACTAGAAATTTTTAGACTCATGGATCCTTTTTTGTTCCAAAGAAGTTGACAGTAACCTTGTCAGCCTTAGATTTGGATATGTTTTAAATGATTTTGCAAAATTTTCTCCTTTTTCCAGTAGAATTCCAGTATTCCATGGTGAATTCCTTCATTTTTTTTTTTGATTCCCAAATAGTTTCTCTTGCTGAAAGTAATATATTTGCAGGTCTTATTTTCACTGATTTTTCAAGTCATCTACTTGTCACTACTCTTTTCTCATTAGTAAAGACATGTTCATTTCATAATAACACTCTTTAACCTTTTCTCAAATCCCATTGCTACACAGACAGACTTTCTTTGTATCCTTGTCTTTCACCTGCATTTTTCTGCCAATTGATATTTTCCATTTTCTTCAACACACACACAAAAAGGAAAGGTTTTGACAGTAAGAGCCTTTGTCCTGATTAATTCACCAATTACCTCCTTCCTACCCTAACAAAGAAAAAGGCTTCAAAGTTTATCCCTCATCTAGTATATCTATATTTGAGTGCTGCTGCTTCCCAAGGCTTAATGTTGTCTTGTCCAAAACCAGATCTTCACTTAATAATAAACGTGAGAAAAGATTGTCATAAATTAAACATTTGTTTCATTTATATCCCAAGACGTATCCCTGTATTGGTCCTTTCTCCGACCCAAATCTAAATTTTTGTAAGGTTATTAATTTTTCAAATATTGTAAAATAAAGAATCAAGGGGGAAATCTGACAAAGCTGGAATTTTTTTTTGAAGTAAATCTATTGTCTTTAAATGAGTTGAAATTAAAGGTTCTGTTTAGTTTCATTTTGTTTCTCTGAGAAGTTGTCCTACTTGGCCAGTCATCACAGAAACATAGCTATTCGCACTCTTTCCTGAATCTTTTTTCTTTTAGTGCTCTTACATCCCCTCCACTTTTGTGCAATGCATCTTTGAGTTCCTCATCATCCTGTTACTATTTCATTCTTTACCACTAGGCATCAGCATCGCTCTCACTATTTTTAGAATATTTCCTAGCTAAGAAAAGCTGCTGTTTAATTTCAGCCCCAGCAAGGAAATGATACACATTTGGACTATAAGGCTGCAGTCTGCTTTTCTGTAGCAAATGATCTTGAACACTCCTAGACCAAAGTTTTAAAGAAAACTCAAGATGCACAATTAACTAGTTTCTACTACGTATATGTATTACATTTGCATTGTAATATGAATGAACATAACAAAGAACAGTCCTACTTGGTGGTTTACAGGGAACAGTTTCCAAAGGCTTAAAAACCAAATGTAAGCAAATTCAGGTGGAGAGAGGATTTGAACAGAATAATTAAAATAATAACCAGGAGCCCTTCCAGTGTGTTTTACAAGATGCCAAATCCACAATCCAGTGATCAAAACCAAAAAGGGTTCTCTGGAAGTATTGTGGACAATCATAAAGTAAAAATTAAGAAACAATCAGAAAATACAGGGAATGTTTCTGGAAAGGCAAAAAGAAAATGGAACAAATCTGGAAAAACCAGAAGGAGTTCTAGTTATCTGAATAGTCTGACAACAGTACTGGACTACTTTTGGAGCATTTGGTTGAATACTTACTTTTACTCTGGAGAAGACAGAATTGCTTGCTATATATTTCTGTTCTCATTTGGGGAGGAGTTCAGCTAATGGAGATCAATATTCTCTGTGATTATGCAGAAATATTTTTTGTTCTTGGAGTAATTAGGAGGAATTTTAATGATAACACATTATTGTATCCTCACTTTAGAGGTATTCGGACAGCTAATGTTGACTGAGCAAATGTTAGGATACCAACCAAGTCTAAAGATATTGGAAAAAAAAGAAATGGTAACTGAATTGTTTGGTGATTTGGATAAATTTTTTGTATCTTTTTCCTAGTTACAGAAAGGGATATGGAGAGCAGGAGGGGCATGTTACAGGTCATTGCACAGCATCACAGGAAATAGGAAACCTGGGAGTGCTGCATCTTTATGATCAAAAGCTGAGTGCCCATGAAATCTCACTACAACCTTCTGGACAAGTAGCTGGAAGAAAAAATAGTCATCTGTGAATGTATAAAAAAAGAGAAATATCATGTAAAACCTGAATTAAAGAATAATACTGAGAGTTTGGGAAGATTGAAAGAAGAGCTGCAGGACTGGTTAAAGAACAGCAAATCATATTCTGCCTGCTGTTGTCTGAAGTAATGGGAGAGCAGGATTCCCCAGAGACATGGAGAAATGAGATGAGCCCTTGAAGCAGTAGTATGAGCCAGTGGTCTGGCTCACGCTGGCTTCCTGCAGAACCAGGTTTGGTGTCTCACCATCCCCACCACAGCTAATCTGCACCTGGGCAAACCGGTGACAGGCAGGCGTGAGCTGTCCGCGTGAAATGTCCCAGTGACCAGAAACTGAAACTGGACAAATTCAAGTAAAAATAAGATGTGTTTCTAAAAATTGAGTGCTATTAACTATTGAAACTACCTCCTTGAGCTTGCCTCTCTGCCAATGGAAATACTTGTGGCAGAGGTAGACTTTTTCTTCTAATTGTTAATTGAGGCAGGAATTAATTTCTCCTGGTTTCTCTGTGTGGGTGTTTCTCTATTGCAACTTTTTTTCATTTTGAAAAACAATAAAAGCACTTCAAGTAATTAGATGAAAATTTGGAATACTTGCTCTGTAGTGCATTTCCAAATGAAAAAGGCTTTGCTTTCAAAAAATCAGTATGATTATTGTTTTACTAGATATAATCAATGAGTACAAAAAGTAGACAGTTCTATTCTTAACACAATATATGTTTATCATTAGATTTATTCTACCGTGTTTATGCAAAGATTTTTATATTCATTCCACTGCATTATTTTATATATTGAAGTGTAAGGCTTCATGTAATAGCATATTTAACAACTTTAAGAAATCTTCTGCTAAAAAAACCAGTATCTCATACTTGCAGGCACAGTGACAGCTAATGTAGTTACGTGGCTTCTGGACTGTGGTTCGCACACAACTGGCTTGAAGCGTGGGCAGAGCAAACACAAGGCTGCATCCATCTGGATAGATTTGCCCTATGGTACTGAGAAGGGAGACACCAGAACAGCTTTCCAGCAGCAGCAGGTGTGGCCAAGCCTCCCCAAACATCTGACTCTGCTCTGATTCATATGAAACTTGTTGAGCTGATGATTGGAATTACACAATATCACTTCCTGATCTTGGCGATGAAAGATGTCCTCTATCTTCTGTCCTACAGAATTTGTTCCTATGACTTAATGAAAGTCAATGAGTTCAAATACAGTGAGAAGAAAGCCTTGGTATTTTTGATGACAAAAAATAGGACAGACTCCCTATTGCATGATCAAACACAGCTTTGAGCATGCTGTTGTCTTACTGGAAGTTAGGAAGCTTTTTCAGGGTAACCTCACAGCAACTTATCAAGGATGTGTACACCTCCAAATAGATGCAATTACACACCCAATTGAATAAAATGGGTGTTATTTCATTTCCATGTTATGGAAGAAACTGTGGATAAGTGTGTGTGTGAGAAAGAAAAGGCATTTGGCAGTAAAAGTGTGCCTTGAGCTATTCTTTCACAGCAGGCACTTTAAATTCTCATCTGCCTGGTCCACTTACAATCAAATTGGCCATGAAAGTCAAAACACGGAATTTCTTCAGAAGTCTTGCAGACATAATGGCCTCCTCCAGGGTTGGCTCTGCGTCCCATTTCCACGGCCTGCAAAGAGTGCCTCAGATCACCCTCTCTCTGCATGCTATTTGAAAATCCTTCTCCATTCTTCATTTCAAATTCAGAATCTTCTCTGCCGTCCTTTCCCACTCTCCCCTGGATTTTATCTTGCTTTTGCAAGAAAATTGATTGACTGGAAGGGACGGGAGCTTTCCTCACATGGCATTCCTGAGTTTCTGAAGGTGATACCTTAAAAAAAGTCATAGGGTCACTCCTCTTTCCCTCCATTGCCACTGTTACCCCCAGAGCCTCCCTTTTTGTCCTATATATTGGGGGAGGGGTTGCGGTGGCATCAACATTTGCTGCTTCCCTTTTGTTTTAAAGGCAATACATACTGCCACAAGGATGAAGTAATTTATGAGGAATGACACTGGGAAAATTACCAGATTGAATTGTCATCACTTCGCAACGTAATACAAAAAGGTTTTTTTGAGTTAAGCAGCAGATGTATCATGAAATTAGACTTCATAAAGGATTTAGCAGGTCATTTCTAACGTTATTCCATATTTGTCTAATCTTTACAGGGAGAATTTCTTCCTTTCCCTGGGTCCAATTTAATTTAGAAGGAAAATTGTCTGGATTTTGCAGGACAGAAGCCCTAAAAAATTAAATTTTTTAGGGCTTCTGGATATGAAAAAAAAAAATTGAATCAGGCACCTTATGATTGCATTGGCCTTTCCTCTGCAGATCTCCTTAAGTTTGCCATATGACGGTATAATTTCCAGATACTGCTGCTTGGTTGGAAAAGAAAAGATCACATGCAAAACTGATATAGATGTAATTATGAACATACAGAATTATATTGTGACAGCATTTAAAACTTTAATTGTATTCAAATAGATAGGTTTAGCAAATGCCGACAGTGGAATGTATTGTGTTACGCACACAAACTTTCTGCTGTCATCTTCCCCTTTCTCGACCCCATCTTCCCACTGCCCTCTCTGTCCTGACGTGGCTGGCTTCAGTAGCAGGGGTGGCTGCAGGGAGCCATCAGCATCTCGAGTCCTGCGCAAAGACAAGTATGTCGGTGGTGATTTCTTCCATGCTTGGCGTCATTTCTGTACATGCTGTACAGCTCACAAGGCTAATTTGCATCTGAATGAGCTATATACGGTGTGTTTTACAAATTGAGTGCTGGTTCTCCCCTACCTGCACTTCTCCGGGCTGCATTTTTATCCTACAGTCACAGACAGTTTGCTCTGCACAGAATAACCTCTTGTCGTCACCTTCTGTCAGTTGCAGAAATCAGTAGGTGTTGCATCACATATTAGTACAGAGATAAACAAAAGCTGAAATGAAGTAGGTTATAGTTACATGGTCATGAGACACTGGCAGCTACAGCTAGACAAGTTAAAACAGAGCCCCAAGGGTGTCTCAACAGAGCCAGGGGAATCTTGAGGTCTATGCAAACACCTCCCACATCTCCGAGCAAAAGCTAAGGGAAGGTTAGAGGTGAGAGGCACAGTACTGTCTCTGCATTTCAAGCTCAGTTTCCATTGTTACTTACTCTATGTATCATGGAAAGACCTGAAGATCCCAATTAAAAAGAGTAATCCACTTCTATTTCAGTAAAAGTTTAATTTCACCCAAATTCTCCAGAGCAGTGGGAGGTTTATTAGCAAGCATAAAACCCTGGTTTGTTTTTCAACAGGAGATTCACAGTGCCCTTTTCAGAAAAAAAAAAGAGGCTCTGTTGTTCACTGCTCCCTGTGGAGACATTACAGACTCTTGCTATTAAAATGTAACATAACCAAATATTAAAAAAGAATGCTTTTTCTTGAAACAGTAAGCAGAATTTGTTAATAACTAGGTGAAAATGTAACCGGTTCCAGTAGCTCAGAAAATCATTGCTTTGTAGCATTATTACTGTATTTATCTGCCTTGATATGCCATCATTATACTGCCAGCATTTTCCTAGCTGTCCAAGTGCAGTGAAGCTGCTCCTGATTTACATTGCTCTGAATGACAGTAGAACAGGCTCTTTAAAACTCCATCTATGACTAAAATGTGTACCACATGGCTTCTAACACTTCTACATAAGTGAGCAATAGTATGTTTCTACTGATGAGGCTTCACATTTATCCATGAACTGAAAAATATGTTTTAAAAATTGTTTTCAAGTCAACTTTTTGCAGTTTGCAAAGCGCAAATTTCTTCCACTTCTATGGTTTGAAATTGCCCTAAGAAATTTTGGAGATTGCTTTGCTTCCAATAATTTGTACTTTTTCTCTTTTCTTTAGGACAGGAACAGGAATTATCCCAGAAAGCTCAAATGGTCACTGTAATATCACTAAGTGTACGAAAACTACCTGGTTTCCAGAAGGTACATTTAAGCCATTATAAGGCATGATATTGAGAGCTGCTGCGAGGATGCTACTGAAAAGTCTGACAGCCGTGAAACTGAAGATAATAGTATGTGAATGCAGCAAGCAGAGGATGGTTGTGTATCTCAAATAACACCATCGTCCTTGTTGAAGAGTTTTGTCTTTGCTTGGAAAGTGGTAATAAAATACTGTATTCTTGCTCCGGAGTTTGGGCTCTGAACAAGGGCTGTGAGTTGGAGCTTTTCGCGTTCTGAATACAAGGGATGGATTTTCAGGGCAACATATTGTCTTGACATCAAAGTGGTACTAAGCACTCATTTACTTAATGTTCGGGTGCCTTCTGCCAAGTGCAGCTGCAGGGCAGGGTCCTGATCCCTTCCACAAACGAGCATGTGAATTAAGTACCTACATATGACTAGAGGGCTCCAGACTGTGAACGGGAATGGGGAGAAGTGTGGTGAGTTTGCTACCCACCTTTCAGGCCTGGTCATGAATTACCCACTATTCTAAGGCACTACAGACTCAGCAAAGCCTACACTCACCTGTTCTGTTCCTGGGTGGCTTTTGTTCCACAAGAGATCTGAAGCTCCTGCAGGAATGAGGAATATTTATGGTCCATGATGCGTGTATCCACAGTGATCAGATATTCTGCTTCCTTTTGGCTCCCCCTCCTCTCTGCACAATTTGCATTGTTGTTATTACAGGAAATCAAAATCTAGGTGAGCCCTTCAGTCATATAGACTACTCTATGAACTGTGATTTGGATGCTCTCCTAGACAGTAGGAGTTACAGGTTTAAAGTTTCATAGGCTGAAAGGATCATCCTATTTCCATGTTTGGGCTTTCATATAAAGCAGCCTCTGCATAGCTTTATGCAGCCAGGATGCAGGTTTTTGCTCATCTGTCCAAAAGCAAAACCACAGGTACTTAGGAGAAGTGTCCAGCACATGGCTACATCTTGCTACTTAGACTTGAAGCACTCACTGAAAGCTGGAAGTAGATTTAACATCTCAGTAATCAATCATCAGAGGTTTGTTAACTATGAAGAGTCTTTCCGACCTGGAAAGATGATAGATGTTATCTCAAGAGCCATCTGAGAAACACTGTAGATTTCTAAATCCCAGACTTAAGGCTAAGACTTCATATTTTGATTAAAGGCTGATTAAAGAGCCCAGAACATGTGAAAGGGAGGGCATCTTCTACAACTATAAACGTTCTGGGTAATGGGAGCAACCTCAGAATATATGGCTGGTATTTGTATATTAATACTGTGACTAATACTACACCTTTACTTGAATTTGTTGGAAAAAAAAAATCTATGTTCCTTAAAGCAAACTGTATGGACACCTGCAGTTATCAAGTGAATTCCTGCACCTCATGGAGCAGACTGTCTCATGCAGTATTTTAGACTGGAGACTCAAACAGAAATCTGAAAGTTTTGTTGTTTTAAAATCACTACTAGAGTGCTAGTTTGACCTTCTCACATGATGCTGCACAAATACTGATAAAATGCATAACTATAATATATATGTTTTACTAAGCTCTAGCCCGGTGCTAACGTGAGCAGTTTGACTGAATGGGAAGCTGGTCCAGTCAGGTATTGCTGAAATAATGGCTCTTTATTATGATGATTGCTTCTTATTTGTTTGTTTATTTATTCATGTAGCACTAATGTTGTGGATATGGCCAGTTAGTGAAAATGTCTAAGAAAAAATATTAATTAAGTGGTACTTAAGCACAATTTAGGTTGATATGGAAGAATTACAAATATGCTAAAGTTGCTAATAAATCTTTAGCCAAAACTGAACAAACACACATTTTCGGAAAAGAAAAACTTGACTTCAGAAGTCACACAATTATTTGGAATTCATCACACTGATTTTTTGCTCAAATGTAGTCATCCTATCCTGGTGTTCAAGCTGCAGTATTACACCATGTGAAATAAGGACATTATGCCTAATTGAAAAGCTCATGCCAGAATTTATTTTGTTAGAAGAGAATTTAAAAAGTCAGAGAAAATGAATCATTTCCTAAATTAATTAATGTCTCACTTACTAACTGTCATTAAAACCTTGTTAATTTGATCCAGTGACAAAGCTAATTAAGAAGATATACGTGCTTCTAAAACCTAATGAATATTTTAAGCACTTTGTTCCTTTAACATCTTTCTCAATTGGTTTAATAGACAACAGCAGTATCGTGTCATTCTCTGCTGGCCAGAGGAGCCTTTGGTGACCCAGCACAGAGCGGTAATGAGGTGCTGCAGGCAGATTTGATAGCAGGCAGCCCTTCTTGGAAGCGACAGCTCTGTTGAAAAGCCAAAGGGTGAAAGCAGAGCTTCTGAGTGAGGGGGATCTTCCTAGTCATTGACACATGGCTGAAGCCAGAGACTGGTAACAAGTCTACTAATTGAAATGCAATTACAAAACTACGGAACGAGTAAAAGTCTTGTCTCCCCACCTACCTATTTAAAATGTTCTTGTCAGAGGATTTGTTCTGTTGCCAGCAACAATTTCAATAGCCATGTTTTTGTATGGGAAACAGGTTCCCCTCTTGTGCCCAGCCTAATGCTCTTCGATTGCCTTATAAAATATTTCTTTTACCTGACAAACTGTACAGTCTCTTTCTTTTGGGATGTTTTGTCAGCAATGTAGGTGGAGATTTTACTCTGCTAATCTCTCTTTGTGGTTATTTTCACAAGAATTTAAACTTTTTCATAAACACAAAAATATGTGACTAGCAAGGTCTTATATCCAGTTTTTGTAGTGTAGCCATGTAGAAATAATGCAACTATTAAAACAAATAGAGTATTACACTTCTACAATAATTTAAAAACATAATTCCACCATTAGTTCCCTCTTCTCTTTCTTTGCTTACTCTTTTTCCCCCAAAGTGATAAAAAAAAGCCATGCAACCCCTCTCTCCTCAGTCTTACAAGTATTACTTATTGCTTCCAGAAACATTTTTTTAAAGCTTGGATATTATTTTGAGTCTGGTGGTCAAATTGCAGATAATCTTCACAACATTTTATGTACCTAGAATAGCTGAGAGATTACTGCTGTACAACACAGCAAGATGTTCCTTCCTTTCTGACATCTTCAGGCTTCTAGTCCAAATGTCTTCATCAACATTGGCTGCAATGCTTTTTAGCTGGTGGAGATCTCATCACAAAATTTTGTAGGTGTGTGTGAATGTATAGCAAAGTGTGCATTTAAGAGAACAGCCCAATACAAAACAGAATAGTATAGACTGTTCATCATCATGAAGACAATAATAACAAATTAGTACAACTTACACATTGAAAACCAGAAATTTTGGCCATTACCTTATAAAGAATGTCTTGGAGGAAGAAGGTGAATGGTACAGCAGGAAGGATATCCTCATGATATATATAAGATGCAATAGTGAATGGGATCTGAAGCCACTTACTTGGTTGTGCCATATGGCTGGGGCATGGAAATGTCTGGCAAATTAATGTAATGTCACACTTTTTGATGTGTCTCACCAGATAAACTGAGAAGTTACAGTTGGAGATGTAGCTGGTCTCCCTATGTTCTAAATCACAAAGTCAAGAAAATGACTTAGAAAGCCAAGAGTAACACCTAGTCAGACTTTGATCTGACAGCGATCATACTCCATCTGTGTTCTCCTGAGAGCCTTCCAGAGCTCTGCAGGCATGTGGAGGCAGAGACAGCACAGGAGTAACCTTGCACAATTATGGCTTGAACTGTAGGAGCTTTCGAAGTCTGCTGCTGCTGAACTACAAAGAGGATCACAGGCTATTCCTGCCCTTAGTCATTGGTTTCTGAAAGCAGTGGTTTCTACTCCACTAACTTTCTATATTCCACAGTGCAGCATTTTATAAGCCTCTAGAATGTTACCAAGATTGCTGTAAGCCAGAATTCGTGGGATTATTAGGTTGAAAGCAATTTTGGTTTATTGAGGAGTAAAACAATAAAATGCTTTTCCCTGTGAAGCTTGTCAACATGCATTTAGGCAAATTAGTTTGGAAACTTCTGTGCTTGTTAGCAAAATGGAAAAAATGTTTTAAAGTGCTTAGCTTTTCATTAATCCAGGGAATGTTTTGTTTTCATGTCATCATGACTACTTTCACAAAAACAAATACAGGCTTGATTGACAGGATTTTTAGAGATGTTGTCTATGTACAGTCCCCAGTGTCTTTAAATGGAACTGAGACTGGCTTCTTCATCCTGCTTCAGAGGCTTCTGTGGGAAATAAGAAAAGAGACTATTTACTAGTGAAAACCTGTAGGCTCTTCATGGCATTTTTACATACAAAAATATGCTCAATGTACAAAGGCTAAAGTAAAAGGTAATAATATAGTCCTTTTTTCAATAAGTATAAAACAATGGAGAACAAGTGCTTTAACTAGAGACAAAAATTGTAAACAAAATGAATATTAAGTTATTAACATTGCATGTATAGAAGTCTAAAAAACAACTTGGTGCTAGGCTTATACTATGTGATTGCTGTATCAACCAATATTATATCTTCCTTGCTCTCCCTGACTCTTTTTTTTTTTTTCACTTTCAAAGTGGAAGTGTTTCACCTGCAACAAATTAGACCTTTCCAAACAAAATAAATATTCCAGATTGAAAAAAAACGTTTCTTTGCTGACTGTAAACATTTCAGCTATGAATGTTGTTTGTTTCATGCTTGTGCCAGGTCATGGACAATTGATCCCTCATCAGTAAAAATTGGTCAGGACTGAAAATAGCAACAGCGCATTGAGACACTTTCCTAGATCCTCCTGCATGGGCTGTGGAGTGACTTCAGCTATTCACCATGGCTTCTGCCACCAGTTGTATCAGCAGATGATGCTTTGGGCTGTATTGTTCAAGATGTTAGTGTTCACAGTCTCTGGTCCGTGGCTGGCAAGCACTGCAGACAGCTTGCTTGGAGCCACACAAACTTCAGTAACATTAGCCTTTTTTTCTCACTTGAAGAGGAGATTTCCCTACACTTTTACCCTGGAAAGCCATGCTCCTAAAATCGGAAATGTGAGGATAGGTCACATGGCAGCTGGAGGTGCAGCGAGCATTGGCACCTTTCTACACATGCTGCACTCACTCCTCCCACGAGCAGGGTTTCTTAAAATGTCATGGCAATATTTGAGAAATGCCATGCTACTACACGTGTTAAATCAGATTCTGCTTTTGGAAGACTGATAATTCTCCTCAATTAACTTCAGTTGAAGCTACAGCAGCTTCCCTTTACACCCTAGTTTGGCTAGCAAAACTGATGTGTCCTGAAATCTGGCATCTTGGGGAATATATTTAATTTTTCTATCATCTCAAACCAAAGCAACTGCCGTGATTGTATCAGCAAAATATCTGCACAAAATATGGATGATAATCTCATTTGATTTTACTTTAACCTGTGTCTAAACGCATACTGGTTCCATGCAGATTTCATTAAGACCAAAATGAACCCACCATTTCCCAGATAGAAGAAAATACTATTCTGAACGGTAGTGTACTTCACCTGTCCTATCCTTGTCTGTAGACACTTAATGCAAAATGTTAGCTCTTGCACCTTTTAATTTCTCATACTGGGTTTAGTTGTAATTCTGGATCTGATATTTGTGGTAAATACAGATCACACGGTAGTAAATGCACGTGCAAATTTAAGCAATATTTGACATCAACTGTGCACAGGAAATCTAGGAAAAGATTTTTTATATTGCTTAGAAACCACTCATGTTTTGGTGGTGTGTTTTTTTTTTTTTTCACTTTCAAGTCTTCCACACATTAGTGAGGCAACTGAGTGCACTTTTATTCCTAAAAAAAAGAATCCTTAGAAAAGCACTATCAAATCCAGATGAGTGGCACTTGCCACAGTGAACAGCCACCCAACAGAGAGCATGATTAGTGAAGGGTACACTAGTCTGAAGGCTGGGATCATGTTCAAGACCAAACTCATCATTGAACAGTTAGAGAGATGCACAAGGCATTTTTCACCTCAGTTTTCTTTGTGGAAGCCCTGGATGGTGATTACTTACTTGGTGAATAGATGTTCTCACTTCAGTGAGTGAAAGGGTGATGATCCTCTTGTGTGCACTCATGGGAAATCATGTAGTTGTAGATGTACAGAACCATGGAGACGTACGATGTGCATGTGAATGCAAATGATTCTGCAGAGTATGGTCCCACCAAATTATGGAAATATGGATAGCTGATGGTCAAACATAGAGCCTGCCTGTTCAAGTAAGACCAAATAGATCTGAATTAGTGCTTGCTGCTTTTGCTAGATTTAATGCCAAAATCCCACAGACGACTTTATAAGAACTTACGTTCTTCTTTTATTTTTTTCATAATATTTGTTCTTGCTAAAAACGAAGTTGCTTTAACTTTGTTCATCCTGGCAGAGAAATAGTAAAATGAAGATGGTATGGTGCTCAGAAATACCAGCTGGGGAAATGTTCCCAATTGTTCTTGTATCTTTAAAAGTAATTTCTCTGCTTGATGCATTTTCTATGCATTAACTGACTCTGCTGATTAATACTTTTTAAATTCTGATTCTTACTGATCATATAAATCACTGACATCAAATTCACATTGCTACATGTCTCAGTTCAATATATCATGATGACAACTTATGCTAAATTACCAAAACCAAGATTTACAAACAATCCAAATGCTCTAATCTAACAAAAACATCATGTCTTTTATTTTTGGTTCTAGCTAACAAATATGATCAGTTCAACTTCCTGGAAAATAAAACAGTTGCAGTATTTCCAACATTCCCACAGTTCAAAACAAGGCAGACGTTAGCAAATTAGCACATGACAGTTTTAAAATACAAGTTTAATAGAAGTTTAAATACAGATTTTGCCTAGAGAGTTAGCTGTTGAATTAACAACAAATTATTTATAAATGAAATTATTACTGAATTGCTTCATGTTAATATTATAAAGACTTTATTGGCAGTAAAACAAAGGAGAAAGATGGTTGACCATACACGTGCTTCTTACTGGTGGTGGCTGGTAGCTGTGCCTACATGTTAGAAGGCAAGAGCAGACCATCTCAGACAGATTCTTGTTTCTCTGAGCTTGCAGCATGGCAGAAATGCAAGGTAGGGCTTGAACAGCAGTTCTTCTATTTGAAAAGTGACTTTAATTTTTGTTTATTTCCATTAAGAATAATTCAATTTTCTTGCCTCTGCAGTTCACCAGGTTGGAATGTTATCCAGCTCCCCTGTGTGTTCAAGCCCTGGTGCTTGTGCCCTTCATGGAAGTTGTAAGATGCGATGTGTATGTTGAGTGACGCTGACATCTGCATGGTTAGTTTATGGAACATAATTAGTGTAGCCTCAGACAGACTGAACAGCAGAGGGAAAAGGGGTTAATAATCTGGTGGCTGTCATTCTCCAAGACACAGATGGTCAGCATGTACTAGTAGTTCCTAGGGATTCACAACTGGAACAAGTGAAAGAATAAGCAGGAAGCTGATTTCTGAAACCAGTATTTCCCAGCACAATACTACTATTTCAACTCTCCCACCCTTGCAGGTGAAAGAGGTTACGGGGTGGACTAAGGGGTTGCTGGCTGGCTGGCCTAGCCTCTTGCTCTCAGTCCATCAGTGTCCAAGCGAGTCCGGAGGCTCACACAGCCCATCAACCACAAACTGGGTGTGAATCATGACTTCTGGATTCCTGTTGTACCACTCTGCGTATCTTTATGTAACTTTGAGGCTCCTTTTTCTTCCTCTGCACTGTGGATAAATAACTGCTCATCCAATTAATCTGGGAAAAGAAATTAGGAACCATCCTACTTCAAAACAACACTTGCTTTGTTTCCACTCCATCTAGCATTAGCTCAGCCTATCTCTGTAGGGAGCCATAATACCTTCCTAACCGCAACACTTAACTTGAAGTACCTTGCAGTGCTGGTTTAACATCTTGGATGTTCCACATGCAGCTTGAGATTTCTGTAATCCTGTGCACTGGATTTCTGAGTTACTTGCTAGTTGACAGGTAAAAAGTATTTTGCATTTATATCCTGTTTACTATTTTATATTGTCAGATGTAAAACATCATTTAAGTGTATTGTAGCCTCTGTCTTCACTGATTCTGGCTTCGTCAGACTGTATCCTTAGGTTCAGACTCTGTGTGTTATGACTTATTTTAAAGCAGGACTGTGGGAATCTGCTTCAGGCAGTCGCTGGGCTATCCTGCCAGAGCAAATTGTCACTGTAATTGGGGATGACTCTGACCTGCTGAGGTCAGCAACATCTGAGGTGTATTTGTTTGACTAGAAGTAGTTTGCTGAAGTTACTGTAAACGAAAATGTGGAAGTATAGAAGTTGTAAACTGTGATATGTCTATATGAACTACAGGAAAAATAGTGAACTTTGTCCCAGAATATCTATGCTACCGGAAAATACTTGTAAAATATCAGTAACTGCAAACAGAACTAATTTCTTCCAATATAAGAATTGAGTATTTAAAAAAAAAAAAAAGACTTGTGTGGTTTTCTGGAAACTGAAGAGGCTTGGAGAAGAGTTTGATGTTACTAGTACTAGCAGTTCTAATAATAATACAATGAAAATGGAAATGGTAGCAAAGTACATGTGAAGGTTGCCATTTGTGAGGAAACACTTTTAGAGCTGGCAAGCTCTACCAGTCTTGCAGGTCAGGCAAGGGACCTTGCAATACATGAGCCAAAATCCTTCTGCACTTGAGCCTGGGAACAAAGGCAGAACAAGAATGTACCCACTAGTGTTTGCACACTGAACTGGGCTGTCATGAAGCAACCCACTGGGACTTATCAAGGCCTTGTAACAGAAGAATGCCAGATGCAGTGGAGAGTTAGCCTTTGAGGTGTGTGCTTTAGCCACATTTTTTCCTCGAGTACAGACACCGACTTTCCTTGTTCAAAGTGGAAAAGTGTTTTGATTCATTTCATTTGTGCACCTTGGCTGTATTAAGAACTAGAAACTTCATGTTGAAAAATGTGAGAGCTAACCAAGGACTTCATGCACCAGTGCGCAGAGATGCCCTTTTCCTTCTCATATTTTGAGCCTATGCTCAGCCCACTCCAGCCCTCATCTGGAAAAATACTGTGGATTAGGTTTTAAGGATTATCAGGAGTGAAGAAAAAAGGATTTAATAAACCTAACAAAGATTTTCAAAGCCTTTAGGACAAGGACAGGAATGCTTGTTCCCCACATTTGTGACAATCCTGTAATTGGAGGGAATGTTCACTTGTCTCCTGTAAGCCAAAGACCTGTGAAAGGGAAGTATATGAAACAGGTCCTGGTTCCCACAGGTTGCTTTCCCTTGGGCTGCTCCAGGAAATTGATCTTTGTAGAGACAACTGATACATAATTCAAGAAGAGGTCAGAAGCCATTTTTTAAAAACTCAACAAACACAGGAAAACTCCAATAGTTCCCATATCACATAATTGTCATGTACCCCAAGAGCTGGCTGGTGTAACTGGCTTGAAGAATGATAGAACAAGACACTAAACGGCCATCCTCTGATGGCTACAGCACTGGGCTTCTGGCATACTACTCCAAAACCCATATGGCTACTCATAGGTAACCTTGGAAATAAAATGCAATCGAGTGCGGTTGGCTTATTTGTGAGCAAAGCCCAGCCCTACTTTCCCCTTCGTTTGCTGAAATATGTAACATGTATACAGGACTTGTTCTGTATGTTTAATCAAATGCATCTTTCAATTGTCTGGTGGCTTCTTGCATTGCATGGGCTTGTAGTTCTACTGCAGTCTGTAGGTAAAATTGTGTTTGTGAGCTTGGCTTTAAGTAAGGACAGTGCATCTGCCTGCTCAGGGTGGGAGAGGTTTCTGGTCCATCACAGTGAATGTGAATGCTTACCTAAGATCAGTCACAGAGAACAGTTGAGTCCTTTACTGCAGCTGTCCAAACTCTGCCCCAAGCCATGGTTGACAGAAGTACTGATCTGCTAAGGAATTATATCCCAAGCACAGCTCTCATAACGGTATTTGTCTTCCAAAAAAGTATTGGAAAACCTATCTACCTGTTTAATTTGCTGCAAAATATTTTTTGTCTCTCTCAGGATATACTACTACAGATGAAAAAATTAAGGTACTAAATAAATGAAATTGTTTGTCTTCCTGCTCATGTACTGCCAATCGCCATTTGAAGCGTTTTTATTTTGGAGGAAATTTTTGTCCTTATTTATACTTCCATTTCAGCTGCAGCCAGAGATGCATTTTTGAACACACTATATCTGTTAAGGATGTAATGAAACAGGTTAAATCTGCAAGGGGAGAAAAGAACAGAAGTCAAATATGGGATCTAGTTTTAAATTGGAAGGACTTGGTAGAGCACTATTTAATCTCGGGTAGAGATTTCCAGGATGTTATTTTTATTTTAATTGTTTCAAATGACAAACAAGTATTTTGGGTATTTTTAGATTTTTAAGGGCATGAGGAAGGTGGAAGCACAATTCAAAGGTATCCTCTCTTTTTCCAGAAAAAGAAATCAGAGCTTTGTATTAAAATCTGTTGTCATAC
>JAVSBS010002960.1:65715-114393 GCA_033124195.1 Coracias cyanogaster
CATAAAAAGAAATCAGAGCTTTGTATTAAAATCTTTTGTCATACAAATGAAGCAGTACTGTAATTAGAATTTGGCTCTTTTTTTAAAAATACACTAGAAATTTTTTGCATACTCCTATTTTATTTTCTATTTACACTATTTTCAGGGACTACAAATGTGTGTGTAGGGTTTTTTGTTTGCTTTACTCTCTTCTTTGAGAAAACCCTATACAGATTGTTTTCCCTCTTATCAGCAGCTTGAATTGTACTATAAAATTTCCCATACTTGGTAGTTGTCTATGCATATAATACAATGCAATATGTAGATTATGTTTATAGTAAGGTGAAAATATATCCTCATGAATCATCAGAAAAGAAGCTGTGTGTTCTTCTAATATGTTTTGCATAAGCTGTATTTTATAAAACTTATATGTATGCTCTCTATACACTGCCCAAATACCATATGCCTTTTTGAAAATAATCTTAATTTTTCAGATCTAGTGAACTCCTGTGGGTGCATGTGTATGAAATACAATCTATGCTAAACCAAGATACAGTTAATAGACCATCATATTTCACTTAAAGCATGGCATGCTTAAGCTTGAATAGCCTCTTTTCAGAGCTGAAGAAAATAGTTGGTTGTGGGTTTTTTCAGTTATTAATTTTAAGCCAACACATGATTTGGAAGCATATGTCACATAATTTTTGCAGGCTGTCTGCACAATTACATCCTGTCTAAAACACACTCAGTCAAAGAATGGCCTCAAGTGCTACGGCTTGAGTCTCAAAGGCATATATGCAAAGATCCTTCCTCGCTTAGGAAGGTACATGCAACTTTTGATTTTCCAACCTCAGAAAGAGTGAGATAAACTGCTACCCCAGAGACTGGAATCATGTGAAACCAAGGCTTTTTATGAGTGGCAGGACAGATCCTGGAAAAGAAAAATCCAATTTTCTTCACTGTGAATCATCTCTAAAGGCTATTATCCCTTGAGGAAGGTGAGTGAACCTCTTAACAATGTGTTGCCATTAACAGCTACCTTTTTGTCATTTCTTACCTCATGAAATGAGGACTCCAGAAGCTGGAAAGGCAGACTTCCTCCCCTCATGATTCGCACTCAAAGAATACTGAGCTGCAGTAGCCAAATCCACTATCAGAGCCAGGGCAAGAGAAAAGTTACATTCAAGATCCATTAACACGTCCCCAAAGAAAACAGTAATACTTAAAAAGAGAGAAGTAAATAAAACCAAATAAATTTTATTTCCAATGAGGCCTTTAAAGAGGCACTTGAAGAAATAGGCTTAAGGAGTCTAATTCTTTTACAGTGTGTGTCTTGAAATAGAAGGTGTCTCCTGAGACTTGTATAATTAAAAAAATTATCCTTACTATTAAACTATCCCACAGGATCACGCCTGGAATAACAATCATGAGAGACTAATTGATTAGTGCTATAGCTACTATACTAGCTATGTATGTATAATGTCCATAGGTGTCTATAGAGAAGATGATCCTACAGAAAACTATATTAACATACCCAACCTGCCTGATGGTTTTGTGGTGTATTTGTCTCTTGTGCGCATGTGTGTTTTAGGAAGATATGAGCTGTCTCTTTTGTTAGCGTTGCTGTTGAAGTTGTTTCACTGCCTGCTTTTGTTGCACTACATCCTCCTGTAGTCCTCCCCTATATCAGAAGTTCAACCACTATGCACAGCAGTGACTTGTCCTCCTGTTCAGCTGGGGACTAGTGCTGCCATATCTAAGGAGATGGAAAAGCTGTGGTCATGCTTGCTGCAACAGGAGGAGAATTTGTGTGGGTTCCTCCTTATTCTTGCATCTTTCCACCTTCTGCACACTTGGCTCCCATAACAGCCATGATTTTCAGGGGCATAATACTGAAGTGCTAGGGTCTAAGTCGTAAGCCCCAAGTTGGAGCTGAGCTGTGAATGAGTCACAACCTACCAGAATGTTTTGGGGTTTTTTATTGGCTTCATGTTCCAGACATGGAAGCTGGCCCACCTCTGTCTTTGTGGGTCCACCCTCACCCAGGTGGTTGTGGTTGGGGTGGTGGGTGAGGCCAGGGCTACTTTAACCAGAAGCTGATCAGTCACAAGAGCTTCCTGTTGGGTGTGGCTTCTGTTGGGGCTGGTTATATCTTGCTGAGCTCTCTCAGCGGTGTCCTTCCATGTGAAGGGCCACTGAGGGAGCTATCTCTGTCTGTTGTGTCCAGAAGGCGATGCTGGCACCACAGTGGACAGCAGAGGAGGTGAGCCAAAAGGAACCTATGGCAGGACTGTTTGAAAGAAGACTTCTGAGGAGATGTTGCTGAGTTCAGTGTTGGCCTGTGGGATCAGGCAACAGATGGCAGCATAAAATGATGATGGCTGAATCAGCACAACACATACCCGATTACCTACAACATGTCCTCAAATTGTCCTGTTTGTTCTTTTAATGCAGACCTTTCAGTTAACTGTCTTCAGTGATGGAATAATAACAGAAGGTGATCTTTAAAGGCAATGCAGCGCAGTGTACTTTGAAAGAGGCTTATCTGTTACATATGGTACTTTTTACTGGGCAGTAGTTATGGTACCACCACAGTAGTATGAGGGGACTTATATTTAAAGTTAATTAGTTCTTCCCAGCTCCCCAAGTTAGACATGCACCTCAGCGCTGTCTTGAAATCACAAGGAAAGCTAAACCCACACCTATTCTTCATTTCTGCTGACTGAGAGCTGTCACCGAAGTGAAGCCTGGCCAGGGACACTGGCGCAGACTCAAGGTCCCACATCCAGGACCAGGAATCCAGTGCTTAGTGGGATTAACACAGCCTTACACGTTTCAGATGTCAAAATCCCAAAAGCTACCTTGGGAAACTTTCCCAACAGCTAGCTGCACCTTTTTACTCAGCCAAAGCTAATAAAAGCTCTAGGATTTGACCTTAGGATAGTGATTATGTAGCAGTTACATTTAAAAAAAATATTAACAAATCCTGCTGAAGTAAACCTAACAGCTCCATGGCTGTGCTTGACTGTGTTCATTATGTGAAACCAATTTTACCCACGGCCAGAAGGACATTGAGCAGGTAGGCACAGGAGTTGTGCTACAGTGAACTTGTATGATGGGTCTTTCTGAACTCCAGGGCAAAACTGGAGGAGAGAGGAAGTGTTACAGGAACTTCAATTATTTTGCATGTAATGCTGTAATTAGTGTTCATGCAATTAGCAAAAGCTCATGCCAGCAGAGCTATTGAAGTATGGGGTGTGATTAGGTGTGAACAATGACAGGAGTGACAGAAGTCCCCAAGTGAAGACTTTGTGCTGCCAGGGCAGCTGGTCCTGGTTCTGGGCTCCTGCCACAAGGGCACCGTGGGTTGCTCTTCTGGCATCCCCCAGTGATGCTCCCACCTGGCAAAATGCTCCCAGCATGGGCACAGCATAAGGAAAAGCGCAGAAGCAGCTCTCCTAGGCTGGGCAAATGGAAAGCCAGCAGTAAAACGGTGTCCTCTGGGACCTCTGAACAACAGGCAGGTGGCTGGGTAGTACTGAAACACAGGTTCTGTGAAAAAGCTTTTTGAACTTGAATACTGCTGGTGTCACAGAGTGTAGATCTTTTTTTGTGTTTTACTTGTTTACTGGAGGTAAGCTTATTAGAAGTGACACAGTGTGAACAAGAGAGTGCAACAACAGTGAAGGGAAAGCTGCAAGGGCAACTAGTTCAGGACAACTTTCATACTCTGGTATGAACCAAACTGTTTTCTCCCTTGTCATCTTCTGATTTTTATTATTCAGCAAGCTGAGGGCTACGTTCTGCTCAGAGCTGTAGCAAGAAAAAAAAATCTCTGATCCAAGCTGAACTGAAGACAGGTAACTTGCTTGGGACTCTCCATGCCGTGGTTACTGGGAGTTCAGGCGTAACTCAGCAGAAACTGGCTCTTGGTATTGTGTCGTTCAAGGCACTTCATTTCACACACAATGCACTTTTTCAGAGAGAGGGTCTTTGCTTTGATTAAAATGAAAAGAGCACCAAAAGCTCTCTAAGAGACAGCAGCTGTAGAGAGACCTTTAGCAGTGCACCATGAATGGCCATCTCCCCAGTTAACAGGGCTCTTGTGCCCCTAACAGCACATTAGCTGTATGCTACCTCCAATTGCTCTGCCTCAGGACAGCACTCTGCTCTCTGCCTCCAGGGTCCCAGCAGTTCCTCTCCCTCCCACAAACATCTTTTTTTCAGGCTATCTGGTAAGGTATAGGGGCAGTTTTAAAATTACTTTTGCATTCTGACAGTGACCTCACACCAAAGCCTAAAATATTAGTGGAAGTTAGTATCTGTTGCAGACTGCCACTGATTAAGTACTAAATATAGAATTGATGAGGGCTTATAAAGCATTTGATGTTGTTTAATGGTCAGTTAGCCTGCAAAACACCCTATCACATAGTATTTCAAATTTTCCCTGGGCCTGTAGGGGAATGAGACTTTATTATACCTTCCTCTCTGTGTCAGTCTGGAGTTCATTTAATCATCTATAATTGAGAAGACTCTTATAACAATTAAAAACATATCTGAATATGGTACAATTTATTTACAAGTTTCAGTGTAGGATTGTATTTGTATGCTGGAAAATTCTTTATGTTCCTCTCATAAATTAAGTATTGGCTAATTTCTATTCCTTTTTAACCACTTGCCATCTCCAGGGCATAGGGGAAGAGGTATGAAAGAGAAGCCCGTCTGTTGAGGAGCATCATACCTCCTGTTATGCCAGAGCCCTTTGTTGCCTCAGGATCAAACGGCTTGTTGCTGTACCTAGCTGCATAATACTGTGTATGATTTGTGGGTGCGTGCATTTAATTTGTTCTCTTACTTGGAAAGAGAGTGCAAGGTCAAATGATACTTGCTAGCTTATGAGCTACACCAAAGTAGGTCCAAAAAGACTTTTTCTAAAAGGATCTGGGGGATACTTAAGGTATTAGGCAGTACTTGTAGTGTCACCACTTCATATGTATCATAGTTAGACTTTTTGAAGTAATTTATTAGTAAACTCAATCACTTGCACCAGTCAGTGTAGGGGAGGCAATATTTAAGCACCAGCCAATCTTAAAAACTCGGATGTGAGATGTTTGTGACAGAGTGAATTGCAGGAAGATGGTTTATAATAGTCTAGTTATCTTTGAAGACAAATTGTACTTAACTAGCAGGAAAAAAATAATCACAAAGATAATTTAGAAAATAAGAGTTCTTAGGCCAACCTGACATCTGTTGTCCTCCACTTGAGAAAACTTCCTGAAAGAAACTTGGCCTTAGAGCTATATGAAAACCAGCTATTGAAGTAATGTGCAGATGAACATGTTAGCTGCTGTTCTTGTTAATGACACAGAACTGCTGCCACCACATACACAGGGTAACAAAAAAGCCATCTTAGCCAAGTGAAGAGAAATTAAATTGACCAACTCCTAGTCATTATACTTCTAAATATTGAGCTGTTAGATGTCATAAAAGGGGAGAACATTAGACTGGGGAATGAAAATGATAGTTCTGAGCTGTTCTTTAGTGCCCTGCTGTTCCTGCTCCAATAACTTAAATCACTAAAAACGTAAATGGCTTATTGTTAAAATTTCTACATGTTGTTGATATTATGAAATAAAGAAATTCAAAGCAGGCTGAAAATGGTTATTAATTCTATTTAGATCCATTGTTAGTACGACTAAATCCTGCACACACCCATATGCACAGTCACTTCAGTGTCTGTGCTGCCATACCTGCTTTGTAAATCTTCTCCTAAGTAAGCAGCTAATGCACATGTACATTTCCTTTCCTTGGAAGTGAACTGAAAGTCAGCATGAAGCCTTGTAAAGGAAAATTCTTGCTTGCAGCATGTGAGTTTGTGGCATTTTATTAGAAAAGAGAGGGAAAGCAAGGCTTGCTGGAGAACAAGGAAGGCTGTCCTAGCAACATGGAGTTACTCACCTTTAAAGTATCTTTCGTCAGCACAATGTAAATGGCATAGGTTAACGCTCTTTCTTGTCCCCCGCTTACATGCTGATTAACATGAAGTAACCACTGCAGTAGCAAGACAGTAGAAAAGCAGTGCAGAAGCCTTGTCTCTACTGCGTAGTCAGAGCTGATGCACATTGGTCTTGTACAGGTGACCAGTATAAGCATTTCATTTCTAAGAAGAGAGAGAGGGATGGGATCACCTTGAAACTTCATCTGCCTCTCTTTTCCTATTCTGAAAGCAGCTCCCGAATGCATGATTAACAACAAATTTGCTTCTCTAATCATAGAGATGCTGCATCTTTCACTATGTCAAATTTGTACTAAATTCTGTCTCATTTCAGCATAAAAACCAGATCGTATATACCTATGCTATTCAGTTCTAGTTTGTTTTATTTGATCTCCTGCAGTCCAGAGCATTGGCCTCTAGTGCTGGCACCACACCAACAGGTATCCTTGGGAACCATCCGGTGTGAAAGTGCAGGATTACAGGGCAGTATTAATGAAAAAAAAGCTTTTGCTTTGACAATTCAATACATTTGGATCTGGCATAAAGGTGTAAAAACAAATATTGAGGTATCCACACCTTGTCCATGCATAAATTTATATGAATGGCTCCAGTTTTTTCTTATTATTAACTTTTTATTTTCAGTAATATTTTTTCTGTTCAATAATAATGTAGCTTCCTTGATCAGAGGCTTTCACACCCTGCTTTTGTATACATTGTTACCTAAAGACTGTTTTCTTAATGTCTTAAACATTTATCAGCTATTTCAACATATGTAACGCAGTAAAGATGAGCAAAGTGCTGAGGTTTTCCAACACCCACCTGATTATGGAGGGAGCAGCAGGGAAACCTGTAAAATTAATTGAAGTTCACAAACCTTTGCAAAAAACAACAATTTTTTCCCTCATTTTTTTCCTTCCCAAAATGATTCATATTTCTTAAAAAAGCTTTTTAGCAAAAAAAAAAAAAATTCTTGTTTTTAAGGCATTAGCAATAAAAAATCTCATTGGGCACATTATCTTTTGAAAGCTCATGGAACAGTTTCCTTAGGACTATACTGAGAATATGAAAGAAAACAGCTTTTTGTTTGTAATAGAAGTGTGGGCTAATTTTCTAGACTGAAATAAAAAGATCACACTTCTTCAATAAGAACTATAAGTGTACATCATCATAACCCCAATTTGCAATTTTTTCTCTCCATAGGTATTACTCATATATCTGGAAATACAACTAAAGTTGGAAAGCTCCATTTAGATCCCTCATGCACATCACAAACATACGGACCTCACTCTTTAAATGGTTTGAACACAACATTATTCTCTTTCCTTGGGTTTGGACTTTTAGCATCCCACTGTCTCCTTGACGACACAAGGAGTGTTAAGCAGTGTCCTGCATTCAGAAAGCAGAGCCACAGTGACAGAGGTTGCAGCCCTTGTAAAAGGCATTTCAAAGGCTTTGATCTGCCCAGGGAAGCTCATCAACTCATGCCTGATCAGCTGAATCTAAGTAAATAATTTTTGTTTCCAAAGAATGAATGTACCATAGAACAGTATTCCTAGTTGTAGGTACTCTACCCTTTGCAGAGGTAACACAAATATTGCAGTTACTTCACAACAGTTGTCAATACACAGATTTTAAAAAAGGAAAAAAGAGTAAGAGTTTGAGTAACCCATAGTATATGGAATTAAGCCCATCTGAGCATTAAGACTTTCTCAGTGTCCTTCATCTAGGAAAGATGTATCCATCTAACATAAAGAAGCACTTATTATTTTTCAGAACTTTAATTTGAAAATGCACAATGTAATCTAAATCAATTCAAAATGACTGGAGTGGTCAATTTTTATGGAAGATAATATCTCAACTGCCACTTCTGAATCAAAATTTAAAAAAAAAACCAGCATAAAAAGTACCACTTCAATTCCAAAACAGACCAAAAGATTAAGACTGACAGTTATGAAATCATGGCCTCTGAAAGGGGAAATTACACTGATCATTTGTTCTGCAGAAGCAATCAGTGCATATTAATCACTTGACGCTACCAGGAGTTTCTCGTAAGTGCTGCCTGCCCTTCAAACCCTCTTGGAAGCAGCAAAGAGAAGGGTCTGCTCTTCTTTCCCATATAGGAGCCTCCTGACTCTGTACAGAGTCTTGTACTGGTGGAAGGAAGGAGCTTTTCATCCCATGTCTCTTTTTTGCCTGACTGCTACCCATAGCTAACTAACGGAGAGTTTGAGTCATGGTTTGTGTCTTCTCTTTTTATCAGCTTTGGGAAGGTTATATGCTTGCATGTTTTGAAACAAGAGCCAAGGAATTCAAACCTGACATGGGTGTCCTTTTTGGCCTTTGACAAATGATTTCTAGCTTCATTTTCCACAGTTGAGAAAAGTAGGTAATACGTACCCTGTTTCCCTTCCTTCTTGGGGGAGACCAGGAGTAATTAACCTTTTTAAGTATCTGTTGCTGTAAAAGTACTATCGTGTACATGCATGTTAGTTCATGGGACTGGAAAATGTACACAAAGTTTCAGAAAAACATAGTCCAGAAAAGGAAGCAGGGCATGGCAATGCGTCCTCACACTTTCTTTGAGTGTGTTTGGTTAAAACAGCACTTAAGTGATACATCTTATAAAACCTTAATAATGCTTATAAAGCCACCAAATGTGTAACCGTAACTCCTTTATAAAGGGCTGCTCTTAGTCTTCCCTCAAATACGCATCACCATCATTATCTGAAGCCTGTTTCCCACGCTTGGCCACTCTTTGCAGACTGATCCCAACTTTCTTCTGTTTCAGGTGGAGTTTAAGAAATTACATCTCTATTGGAAGGAGGGAAGGCATTAGCCTGAAACCTCCCACAAGGGCCCACTTGTAGGGTTGAGGAAAAGCAGAGCCTTGCCACCATGTTACGGGGAGTGGGTAAAAGTTTGCAAATGGCCCCATACTGCACCAGTGTGTGGGATGAGCACACAGGAGATGGGAGACTGGTTGACCTTCTGCTGTGCATCCTCCTTTGGGTCCTGAACACCAGCCTATGGGCAGATAGCCCTGTAAACAGCTCTTGAGTTGCTTCAGCCAGTGCATTATTATTATTATTTTAGTCTCCATATTCGTAATCTTTTAATTAAAAGATTAGACTTACAAATGAACAAGAATTTAATGACAACAGATAGTTGCCGTGGCAATTAGACAATGGAATATTTCCATGCAACTTCTATGGCATTTCCATGGTACTTTTGTCAACGAAAAACAGTACTTTTAATTTCAGCTTCACAAGTTTGGGTTGTTATCATTTATATAATTCTGCACACTGTGATGACTGTGTAACTAAAGGCTGGTGTCATAATAGAGGGCAGTTCATCCTGTAGCTGTCCTTGCTCTCGGCTATCTTCCCAACACCTTGGTCAGCTTTGAGTCACCTGCTGCAAATTCCAGCCCAAGACATCAGAGCTGGTACTGGCCACCAAAGAAAGTCAGTGCTGGTGCTTCTTTGCCTTGCTGCATCAGCTCAAAAATTTCTGCAGTTTCTTGGGAGGAAGATAGAGAAAAACCCTATATGCAGCACAGAATACTGTAGATGCATATAGAGGAAAAACTCTACATAGATTACTGTGTATAGAGCTCAGCCCTGAGCTACCAGGGCCAGCCAAGATTGTCTGAAGCAAAATTTCCCCTGGTGTAAATTCAGATAACTCCACTGATACCTCTTCTCAGCATAACTATGTGGTTCATGCCAACAGAGCACCTGCAAATTTTTTCTCATTTAAACATTTTCAAAAGTCAGAAGCTGTCTGTAGATTCAGAGTGTTCATCATAAGGAACTAACACCACAAGCTGTCAGGTCATGTATGTCTAGTGAAATGTTAGCTCTCCAACCCCAACATACACTGAAGCAGTGATCTTAAAATAAAAATTTCCAGATTAGAATATGTTAACGAATGACAGTATCAGTTAGTTAATGTGGCTTCATTATTTCCTTGCATCACCTGTGTCAAACCAGAGTAACAGCAGCAGATGTTTTTTCACCAGAGAGTGACCGACTGATAGCTAGTGCACATATTCTACATCTGTCTTCTTCAAATTTCAACTATTCAAGTGGAAATTGTATTTCCATTAAAAAGTCTATTACTGGATTATAGGGCAATAAATATAGTTTCATTAATTGTGATCCTCTGTCTCTTTCTTTCACTCCTGTTGCCTTTTCTTTAGTGACATTTTTTCTTGTCATGCAAAGGTCATGACATTTCAAGGTGTTCACTTCCTGAAGCATGACTCCTTGAAGTAATGAGATTCAGCTGATCTGTCAGTAAAAATCCGCCACAAGTGAAAACACGCCCAGCAAAAACATAGCTCAGGAGTGTCGACTCACGGCCACTCCTGATGAGGCTGATGGCTGCCCATGTTCTCCATGTTATGACAAGATTGCCCAGAAAGGACAAAAAAAACATGATTATGTGTCACTGAGTCCTGTTACTATTTGAACCTCTGTTTTCAAACGTCCTGTTAATTTACAGAACGATTCAAACTCAGAAAAACTTGGGGGTTTTTCCTTTGTTTTAACCTTAAACAATGTTGCAACAAAAATTGTTGTGAAAAGATTTTTGGTACCTTAGCAAATATAAATAGATTTCAGACTGCATATGTTAGTTTTAACTTTCCTGACTGAAAGTTTTTGGCCTGTTTCATGGGTAGTTTTTACTCAGCAGAGCAACACTGAGGACTTTGATCTCAAAGATAGGTCCTTTTAATGCTGGTATCTCCAGAATGTAAAACCAGAGCCCAGCAATTTAAAAGTAGATTTGGGCCTGCTTTAAAAAGTTGGTGGTTTTCTGTCCCAATTTTCTTATTGCATAAAAATTTCGTAGGGTTTCCATTTTGGTTTAGCAGTGCTTTGCATTCACTTTTCACCTGGGAAAGACTACATCATACTATTCTGCAAAACCCTGCTCAGCCCAGGGCAAGTCTGAAATTAAGCTTTACATCTCCCCTTTGGGCAGAAGTGGCATGCAGAAGTGGTAGACCATCTCCTGGAGAGAGAAGTGTGCTCTCACCCTTTTAAGCCCTACACAGCCTGCTATCTAGTAATATTTGTTAAATAATCCTCACTGAGAATTTAATTGAGTCTTCTCAAGAAGAGACAAAATTTGAGCTAATATACATTACAGTGTATTATATAGTTCATTATATAGTATTGTGTTTTGTAGCCTTCTTCCCTTTTAGTTGCTGTGCTTCCGATGGATATTTTTTCTTTTGTTTAATTCCTGTCAGTTTATAGTGCATTCAAAAAGAAATAAATCTGTATTTTTAAGCATGCACTGCTTGAATTCATTTGCTATTTTGTCTTGGAGAGCCTAGTGTCATAGTCGGATTGGAGTTGTTCTGACATCCTTGCTTTCTGATATTCACCAACAGAAACAAATAATAAATTTTAACAAATGTAGTGTTAACAGTAAAACAGTTTTTTTACATAAATTGTATGTGTATTTGGTGAATTCTTTTCTCTGAGAAGACATCAATATAAATCAGAAGTCAAAGAATTTAGGAAGGAAAATCTTATTAGTGGAGACTGGATAGATTTTTCCCTGCAGGATATTATAGAATCATAGAATCATTTAGGTTGGAAAAGACCTCTAGGATCATCAGGTCCAACCTTCATCCCAATATCTCCCTGACCACTAGATATGATACCATAATGCCCTTCCTGATAGCTAGAACTTTTTTGTCCTGTATTTCTAAGTGTTAAAACAAACAAACCAAACAAAGGAAAGCACACCTTTCTTCTGGCTGTCATTTCTGTAATTTTTAACCTATTAAAATACATTTATCTGCTTTATGCTGCTTCATTCCACAGCTTTCCCTGATGGGGGTCTTGATTTTTACATGATAAAAGGATGCTCTTTATAACCTCAAATCCAGTCCTCTAGCTGAGCTGAGCTTCAGCTGGGAGGTTGCTGCCTGCAGCCCTGACTAACCTGCCATGAGTCTCTCCTACTAATTCCACCTGTCCCAGGTTCTGTTTTCAATAAATTAGCCAGCAGTAGTTTCTTAATTTATTTAAATAGAAAGGAAGGTGACTTAAGCGCAGGGTGCGTGTAACACCCGTCAGTGGAACACAGACAGATGTGACTTTTGTGAGCTCGTTACGCATCTGAAAAGTAAGGCTGGTGGCAGAAAGCATTGTGCTAAATTGGACTCATCCTGGCAACTAATAAAGCTGACTGAAAAAGCTGGAACCTGACTCATTACATCACTCTTAGTTGGCTGAACATATGCTTTGTGATGCTAGTTGTTTCACTGTGACACACTTGCACAGCAACCAGAAGGCATAAATGCAAACTGGATGGTATGTTACCGACACGGATCCTCTTCTACAGCGTGCCTCCTGCAAGTGCGTGGATATTCTCTGCCAGAAATGTCTGCACAACTCACATTTGATTTGATGTGATGCAAAGGAAATGATGAAATAACTATATTTTTTTCTATTTTCTTCATAAGATGTATTTCAACTGGCTAGGCTTCTCTTAGCCTAATTAAACTAGAAGAAAATGATGGAAGGTAAGAGAGTATGAAATGTCTATTAAAGGATTTCCTTCTCTGTGTGGGCATCTAGGTATTATATACACATACACACACCTGTATTATGTTCACATAAAACAAATCAGTAAGCCATTTTTTTGTACTTTTACTCTCAGTTTTTGATATAAAATGTCTCTAAAAGTCTGAAAAGAAGAATTCTCTCCAAATGATTTTGTCTTTTCCCATCTGCCTATTATTGATTTTGTTTCATCCTGGCAAGGGATCAAGTTAACAATACCTGCTTTTCTTTGATTTTCTTAGCACTCCTGTCAAAATGTATTTATTTCTGTACCAGAATAATCAGGTTTTCCATAGCTTTAAAAATAGAAAGTTTTAACTATTATTCCAAATCCATCCAACAGTCTTTAGTGCAAGTATTTTTCACTAATCCATCACTTATTTAAAGCAATAATCTCAGTAAAATACTTTATTTTAAAAATCTTTCAACTACACATTTCTGCAAAAATGTAATTCTGTGCTCCTAATTCAAACTGCACTGTAAAATCTTCTAGTCAAGAACTAATTTTTTTAACTGAGTAGTTGTATGAAAACTAATACCTTTAAGTTTGTGTCCCTATTGTAGCCCTTGTGGGCTCACTTCCATAACAAGTATAACAAATAATAATACAGGGCTGTCACTTGAGAAGTAGAGTGCAACAGTGGTGCAGACGGTTTGGTTTTTATTTGCTGTTATGGGGAGAACTGTCACTTGTAGAAGTAGCAATAGTCTGTATTATTCAGCATTTGTAAATGTTTCTTCCTGATAAACAGCAGCTTTCATAAGGAAAATCACCTTCTGCTTTTCCAAGAGGAACCTGTGTGACCCATCACCTACCACAAGCAGACAGATTTTTAATGAGCGGATTTTTAACATGCACTTCACGCAACTTTCATTTGGACATTTGCTCTGCACAGTCATTCTTCCTGTCATACACTGGAAGTAGTTACATATATATTTGCATGTATATTCATGCAGATGCTGAAGTATTGGCTAATTATACAGAGAAAGTGTCACTTTTGTCTTCCAAAATGTAAGAATTTCTGTGAGGAGTTAATCAAGCAGCTCTGCTAGTCCAGCAAGTCACAGTGGTCAGATGCTATTGAGTAGAGCCAGAAATATGGCTACAGCTTCTCAATGTCAACAAGCGTGAGGTGTCTCAAGTTGGTTGGGGTTTTTTTCTCTGGAATGATTTGATTTAAAGTTTATTACTACATCTTCCCAATTTGTTCCATGTGCAAAGAAATACTAAAGATGAATAGTGTGGTGCAGCAAATAAAGCAATAACTAAGGATGGAGTTGCTACTATGCTGTACTTGACAGACAGACAGACACACACATATATGTGTATATATATATAATGAAAGAATTATACCCAATAATCTTGCCATAAATTAAAGCAGTTTTGAAGTCAAGCAACTCAAATACCAGGGTGCAACACTGGGGTCTAGGCATTAAGCTCACAAGGCATTCAGCATGGGATTAGGTTCAAAAGTCTTGAGTCTTTCAAGGCAAGTGTTTGTTCCTGGTAGCTGGATGCCAGAAGCATAGAGGACTGGAAGGAAGTGCAGGGATCAGCATGTTCAATTTACAAGCAATCACGCATATGCAGCATCTTGCAGAATTCAAGTGGATCTCAAAGGGAAGGCCTGGAGGTCAAAATCTGTAAAGGATAGGCAAGGGATTCTGAGCTGATTATCAGTGATTTATTTGAGCAGTCTACACAGAAAATGGCTCTGTTTTTAAGATAAAAATACGGCATGTATAAAGGTTTTGGTCATTTCTAAGTTGCAGGTTATTACTGTAAAGCCATTGAAAAGTTCATGTGGCTGATTGTGCTGTCTGGGATTAGACAGGCAAGACACATTACAAAACACTCCTTACGATACTTAATTTTCAAGACATTGACATGTAGGCTTATGACTGCAGGGCTGTTGATCTCTAGTGAAGTGAATAGAAAAAACTGCCTTCTGAAATCTAACTTTGCATAGAAAACTGTTTTACCTAATAAACTTCACTCTCAGAGATAGCAATATCCTAGAACCTCAAAAACCTAAAAGTAAGCAAAGAGATATTTTTTTGAGTTTTGAGATTTGGAGGTTAAAGACTCTTCTACTGTTTTTTGGCCTTCTTCTGCATTCAGTGGTTGGTATCATAGAAAAAAATACTTCTATCCAGAAGTAATATTCTGTTAGGTAAGCTGCCTCACTGATTAACTCACAGTAAGTGCAGCTTTATGGTGCTGGGAGAAAAATGAAGGAATTGCTAGAACTGGTTTTTGTTTACCATAATTTTGACATAACAAAATCCATTAGTTATTCTTCTGCTGCCTGTTCTATTAATAAATATGATTTCTAAGTAAAGTTGACATGTACTGACTGCTCTGGTCTTAGAAGGACAGTGAACAGATAAGCAAGCCAAGCATCAGACCACTGGGATCCCATTGCTTAACTCTTTAGACAGAGAATCTCTGAATGATTCAGGCTGGAAAAGACTCAGGGGTGTTTTAGTCCATTTTTCCAAATTATTTCTTTATGATTTTTTCCTTCAGAGTTCCAAGCAAATGCTTGCACATTGCATTTATGCAAAGAAACTTCCTGCAGTCAGTGTTAGCTGTACCTCATTAACAAGCTCAGCGGAAGCCTATGGTGAAATATCAGAGTTCAGACAATAGATCAAATTTTGGCCATGGATTATATTATTTTCTGAAGCCAATGGGCGTTCAAAACTTTTGGCAAAATATATTAGATTTCTATAAGCAAAATTTTCAGAAAGCCTTCCTTTCTGCTGGATTTATGTACATAATGTGAATACATTAGACCAAACCACTGCAATGTCACAACATTAGTTTGTCTCTCTTTAAAAGAGAAATGATCCCAGCGTAAAACCAACCCATCTGACAGCTGTGTGAAAGGCAGGATGACATTCCTTAAACTGTTACTACTCACCTATCTTCACTTCTTTTCTTGCTTGCTTAAAGTCTTTTTAGTTATAAAATCTGTAGATTCTGAAAGAGATATTGAGCTTTTATTATTTTATTAATTATGTGTGAATAATTGATAGGGTGCTCAGAATCTTGTTTCCTCAGATAAATCTAATCATCACAATGATTGACGTGTTTTAGTATGTATTAGGGAAAAGTGAGGTAGAAGTAGCTTGAAGACTAGCCTTCTTTCAAACAATTTATGCAACTGTAATTCATACATAGTGTGTTAGTAGATGATTGTTCCTTTCCCTTGAACAGAAATTTAAATTTTTCATACAATCAACAGTACTTCATAAAACAAACAAACCGTTCTGTTTCCTGTCCCATGTTTTGTATAGAATTAATGAGGAATGTTGGTGGAAAATTTGGAAAACTGTGCGGATGAGGTGGGAAAGATTTATCATCTGTGACCAGTTCCACTTCTAAAACAAATGCAAGTCCATAAAAATCACACATCTCTGTTGGATGTGTTTCTTATAAAATCTGCTTACTCCACAGATGTAGAGTAAATATCATGGACTAGGCAGGGAATTTCTAATGGAATGCAGAGCTTTTTATTTCCATGGGACTGATTCAGAAACATCTTAAGATACAATAAATGAGATATGGAGTCAGGGCTTCCAGATCTCATTGTAAGAATTAGTTAAAAGTCACTCTTCAATGTTTTTCACATTGTTCATAGCTATATATGTGTTTATAGACCAATATTGTATCCCTTTCTAAGTTTCAGCTTTCCATGCTGAAGTATGTCAATCTTCTCAAACTTACCGTGCATTGAACTTACTACAATTCTCTGCATTTTCATCCAAGAGGAACAATGGGATCATAGCTGCAGTAAAATGCACATAGAAACACCAGGGGCTTGTGCAAAGGCCGAGTAGTTGCTTTTATCTTGAGGTTTTCCTCTTTTATTTTTGCCACATCTTTATAACAGTAGTAATAGTATTTCTTTCCTAGTCATTCATAACATTCTATTTCACGTTTTAAATTTACTGAGAAGTGAGCTGGTGTCCATGTAGACAGAACCATCCATGGTGATTCTGGTATCTCTTTTCTATATGATGGTAGCTAGTATAATGCCTATTGCTGCATAGGCTTTACTTTTCACATAGGAACATGGATCTTTCTGCTGAGACTACAAACAATGCAGAGATGAAATTCAGAGAACTCCTATTCTATCTTTCTACCTCTAAGCATTCCTTGAAAGCTAAAGGAATGAGGAATTATGCACTTTGTAGCCGTGCTGTGTGTCTGTGACCAGAAAACTTCAATCTCACCACACAGAGTGAGCTAAACTCAGCCCTAATTTAAAAACAGGTACCCACCATTTTGGAAAGATTTTTTTCTTTTTTTTGCTGAATTTGGTCACTGTCATCCAAATATTCTTTAGCCATTAAAAGGCTCAACCATGTCTCTTTATACAAAACATGCTGGAACTTTTGAAGAGAGCCTTGAACATTTGCTGCAACCAGTCCCATCTGTTGGGACTGTTCCCTAGAGAAGTCTCTCTTAGACCAGGGCCTGGGATTTCTGCGCTCATTTCCAGTAGTTCAGACAAGTTCCCCTCATTAGTTCATTAGAGGCTCCTAAGGTCATTTAAATTTTACTTATTTATAAAGGAGGAGCTGATGTATTATCTTGGATAAAATAAAAAAGAATATTCTAAGAAAATACAAGGCCTATCATGCTTTATATAGATTGGGTTTTGTTGTTGATTCCTAGTTGTAGCATCTCCTATTTTGAGATATCCCTAAAGACTTCTACTGAGTATCTTTTTATGTTGTCAACACTGCAATAAAAGCCCATTCAGAGATGCTGATTCTCCAGTTGAGTCCCTAGTGACTTTTCTTTGTGAATCGTTTTGTGTTCTGATACAAACTTTCTATGCATTATTAGTCAGCAATATATGGAGAGAATACCTTGAAGAAGTGCTACATCTGAGCAGGTATTAATTAATTGTTGAGACTCGCCTCCACAAAGTTAAATTTTCTAAAACATAAACAAGTAAGGAAATCCAGGTACACAATTTGCTTATTGCACAGAAGGAGGAAAGGTATTAATGGACCCATCTGAAATTGTGAGAGATACCAGCACGCTTGTGCATGTGACCCATTTCAAGCACTCTCCAGTAAGCTTGGAATATATTGGTGAAGAAAGTGCAGTATGGATAAAAGCTCTCTTAGGGCTTATGTTCAGATGATTTATCATCATTTTTATTAAAGTAATAGAAAAAACAGTATGCATTGGCCTCTTCACAGGCTGTGAGTGCATGTATGCAGCAAGTGGTTTCAGTGACGTACCTCCTGACCTTGCCTTTGCTGAAGATGGAGATGATGATGTTTTCACATACTCAGCTGTTTGATATTTTTTTCCACTAGCCATAATTAACATTTATTCAGGCAACATCATTAGGAAGAACATAAATATTTCAAAGAAGCTAATTACAGCACCCAAAACATCCTCCAAGCTATTCGTTTAATGAGGATGTGCTTTGTTCCTGCAACAGTGTAACATCAATTTCATCAAGCAATTAAACAAACCACAACCTGATAGAATAGAGAAAGATGTACTTTTTCTCCTGTTTACAAGAATGCTCACGTGCATTTTAGAGAGTTCCTTGCATAAAGGTGACCATCATAAGCTAGGTAAACCTCCCATAAACCGAGATTCAAGCTTGGAGAACTTGCTCTCTCAAAATTTGCACGTTTCAATAGAAATACTGTCTTGGCATAATCTTGAGTTTGGGCTTAATGCAAATACACATTTCTGTTAAAAGTGTTTTTATTTTTTCTAGTATATGACTAGGAAGATTACAGTTATGTCCAAATCAGCTTGCCTTACCCATGCAACAGGAAACGTAAAACTACACTGATGCTCTTAGTAAAAAGGCATAGTCTGAAATGAAATGCAGTTCACACTGGGTTGGAAGCACTGGCAAAACAAGATATGTAACAGATAATGTAACTCATGGTGCAGATAAGATTGCATGTCTAGTGGCAACTGCTTTTGCTCATTAATAGGAATCTGCTGTAAACAAAATGTGGATTGGGTGAAGAATTATGGAGCAATACTATCCAGTGAAAGATTATGGAGCAACACAAAGGCAAGCATAATGAGGAGTGTTAATTTATTTCTGATAATGGAAGACCAGAATTTTTCTACCTGGAAAACTACTCATCTTCAAAATCTCTTTTAATATGTTTTTGTGCAAGCGGAATCAGCAAAATTTTTCAGTCTGTAGTACTGAACACAAAACACAAAAAAACAAAATACAATTTCTGGGCTCATCAGAACTCTTTCAACTGAAAATAAAGTTTAATTAAAGATGTATCTTTTCTTCACTATTCTTTAAACACTCTGCACCATTTAACAGGTGCAGAATGTTTACAGGTTTCACACTCTCAAATTATAAAAGACTAGAATTTATTTTATTTCACAATCTATTAAATATTTAACAAGAAGGTAATCATTAAAATTCATAACAAATTAAGTCCTTCCTTAGGCCACAGCTCAGGACATTGATTCATGCATCTGAATCAAGATAGATTAGGAAGATACCTATCAGCGCTGATGACTTCCCATTTATCATAACGTCTTCTAAATATATGTCTTCTGTTTTTATTAACAGAAAGCAGAATCAGATGCAATTCCTTCATTTGGGTTGTTTTAAAACATCTATTTTAATCATGTAGCTATAAATACAACAATGCATACAAAATACAGACTTCTTTAATTTATGTACGGATCTGATAACTTCCTAGTGACACAAGGATTAGCTCTTTCCCCATTCATATTAAGAAAAGCTTTGCTACTGAATCTGGTAGAGAAGATACTTCAGCTGTGATGAGATTTTAATAGCATCTTAGCATGCTGCTTGCCAAAGTTTTCAAAATTTTGGTGGCCTGTCAAAGTGTTCAGGGTGGCAGAGCACAATTTTCAGCACATACAAGGGATACGGGTAAAGGCAAAGTACAGACAGCAATGCGATGGTTATAAATCAAAGTTATGTTCTGTTGCACAGTAACAGCCATCACTCTTGTCAAGCAGCTTTACTCCACCACCCACCATTTACCCCCTAGACAAAACCCACTGAAATGATCAAAAAGAACGGCATGTTGTTTTGTAAAGTAACAATCTCTAGTATTGTACCACTGTCTCATTGCCGAACCATGATGTAACACTTTGAAAGCCAGAAAAAAGCAGCTAAGCAAAAAAAAAAAAAAAAGAGAAGAGTGAATGGAAAAAGAAGGGGAAATAAATCACAAAGATAGACTGTAAATTGGGAGATGCTGCCCTGAAACACTCCCTGTAACATCTTGGCATTGGAGCAGCACCTCAGCTGGGCAGGATCCTCCTGGAGCAAATGGTGATGGAGCAAAGACATCAGACATGTGCCTTTGGAGGAAGCCAGATTCTGCTGCTGGGCTGGGCGTGAGGAGCAGGTTGGCACCAGTCCGAGCACCCTGGTGGGAGCAGGCACTGGTCTGTTGCCTCCGGCAGCGGGAGGCACTGCCAGACTCGGGTAGCAGGCCTAGTAAGCCAGGGCTTGCTGTGTTCTGGGGGTGGCTGGACTAAGCTGCCCAAGTGTCCTTACAGATTTGGGGCCTTTGTGCTTTTGAATATCTTTTAATGTAGTTGCTTTGGCTATCTACAGGCATAAATAACACCTGGGAACAAGGTCTGCAGCTGTATTTTACATAAAATGCCTTGCTCAGCACAGTGTTGGGATTTTACTCACCCAGTATCACCATATAACTGAGTTCTGTTTCATGGGGTGGCATTTGTGTGCATTTGAGGCTTATGGACAGTCAGGCATCAGTCACACCCCTGCATGGCAGGGTCCTGCACAAAACTCAGTGATCAGCGGGTCCCAGGGCGGGGGGACGAACATTCTCAGGGCCCCACATCCCTGCCACCGACATCTTCCATACGCAAGCTCAGTGAATTCCAACTCCCAGGTTCGGCTAGTTGGGGGCAAATCTGTGTGAGGTTCCCCCACTGTAAATCGCGCTGCCTCTCCCCCTCCACACTGGGCTGGGAGAGTGCCCGACTGCTCCCCTTTGCCACCCGACTTCATCCCTCCGAACGCCGAGCGCCGCAAGGGAGCAGCAGCACCTTCAGCTCCCAGGGGCCGCGGCGTTTCACGCCGGTTTTCGAAGACCGATTTTTCTTCAAGGGGGAGTTTAATAAAGATCCCGGAGCCTGCCCAGCCCCCGGATGCCGAGCGGGGACAGCCCCCGCCCCGGCGAGGGCGACGCACGGACCCGCTCGGGGGGGCGCGGGGCTGAGTCCCCCGCCGCTGGGCGCCGGCGGGGCCGGGGGACCGGAGGGGGCCGGGCGGCTGCGGCGCCCGCCCTCGGGCAGGCTGGTGCTCGTCCACGTGTCAGGAGATTTAAAAAGTTCGCGGAGGGAGCGAGGCCCTGCGCAGCAAGCGGCTGCAGGGCGGCAGCGCCGGGCACAGCGCGGGCATGGGCAGCCTCGGCCACCAGCGGCGCCCCGCAGCCCCCTCCCAGCGCAGCCGGAGGCAGGCCGGGGACAGCGCGGCGCTGCCGGCGCCCCCGCCGCTCCTCCTCCTCTTCCTCCTCGCCGCCTCCATCGCGGCTTGCAAAGGTGAGGAGCACCCCGCCTCGCTGCCCAGCCCTGCGCTGTGTTTCACTGTGGGGCGGGGGGAGGCCCCAGCAGCAGCCTGGCGAGGGGCCCGCACAGCCTGCTCGCCCGCGGCTGCCGCTGCCTCGCCGTCGGGCTGGGCTGCGGGGCGAGGGGCAGAGGTGCGCGGGAGGCTGCGGCTGCTGCGCCGGCTTCGGGGCTTGGTTCTGGGGAGGCTTCTTGGTGCCCCCCGGCGGGACCGCCCCGTCCGGGCAAAACCACACGCCGGGAACTCGGGGAAGTGGCTTTTGTTAAAAGCAACTTCATTTTACGTGTAATCTGCTCTTAAAAGGTAAGGAAGGAGAAACGAGATGTAGCACAGAATTGTAGGAAAATGTAGGACCCTCGAAGTCAGTCCAACCTGAAGCAGTATTTATTGCGTGAAGAAACCCTGGAGGTGGGGTTAGGTGGGAAAGGATAGAGCTGCTGAGGGTATAGAGCTTGGTTGCTTGCATTTAACTTGAAATGTTGTCTTACACCTGAAAATAGCTATTTTTGTAGTAGGGAGTCAAGCACAGCTAATGGGCTGTTTTATTTGTATTTTATGTGTGTGTGAGTTGCTTTCATAGGAAATTTTGTTCTGATTTGTTGTGTTTTTTTTTAATACCAAGAATCAAAGAAATACTTAATAGTCTGTTAAAAATAAATTCCGGAGATGTGGAAGAGAGGAAGGGAGGAAAGGAGGGCAAGGAAGGGCAACAGAACACTGTATTTTATCATTGTTCTCATAGAAATGATTGCCGGGAGCTTGTGTGAGGAGAGCAGTGACGGGAAGAGAAGATGTAAGAAGTGATCTCAGGTTGAAAAGTGACTCAAAGTGTGCATCTGGCATTCTACTGCCTTGGAAAACAATGAGATTTTAGAAGTTGGCAGAATGGAAGAATAGGAGAACAAATGTGTCGTCAACAGTGTCAATTTTCTAGGAGGATTTCCTCCATGTTCCTCCATGGATTTTTTCCTCAATAGCACTCTTTTCTAACCTCCTCCCCCTTGGGGGTATGATGATGGGCATTCATACCCTGGTCACCTGGCGATTCTAGCTAAGTCTACCTTCATCTCTTTTTGGTTTAATTCGGTTCCATTCTTTGAAAAAAATGTAATCACAGGTAATGATAAACTGTCTGGGAGGTGATAAAATCTCTATTAATCTGAGATCTATAAGAACATTGTATAAGCTGGTTGATTAAGCAGGGCTCATGGGCAGTGGCTTTGGGCAGGGTGATAAATTAAATGACTCTATAGGGTCCTGCAGTGCTGGGACTGTACAGATGAAGCACCACTGTGTCCAGCACCAGTCTCCCTCCCAGGTGAGTGACAATGCAGCCCCTCACTGATATGCTTGTGTGGTGTCCAGTGCACTCACAATTCAGTGATGCTCATTTCTCTTATACACAGAGACTCTAATAATACACTGTTGTCAGAAATACACTTCCAGATAAAAATAACAATGCCCAAAGGTGGATATTCTGAGTGCCGAGTTCAGAGGGACCCAGAAGCAGTGACTTCCAGGTCTGCAGCCTGGATGGGCAGAAGTGGAGAAAGAAGTTGTCTCCAGGCAAGGCACAATATCACCGCAGCATTAGGTAACTAATAACACATTTAATCTTCTAAGGGACTGAGCTATTCCACATCACATACATCAAACATAAAAAACAAAGCCAGTTACACATGTATGGTCTATCACCTTCTCAAAAACACGACGTTCATGTCACAGGCATTATTCATATGCAAGCACATATTCCATAGCACATGTTTAATTCTTAGTTGTAACATGCAAGAAAGCAAGAGATTCTCAACTGGCGATGCGTGCACTGGAGGTGAGTTCTCAGAAAGCCTGAGATTGTAGGCGCTGGGATGTCTTTTACTGAGCAGGTCTTAGCATTTAAGAGCTGCTATGCAAATTTTCTTGCCTGCTACTTATCACTGAGAACAAACTAATGCTATCCTGACCCTCAGTGAAACTTCAATAACTTCCACACTGTTTTATTGCTAAGAGGTGTGAGTGTTTGTATCTGCTGTGAACTTGTGAAGAAGCCTCATACTGTGTTGCTAACATAGAGCAGGCAGAAACTACAAGACAAACCTCACAACACCCAGGGCAGTGGACTTCTCTGGACCATGCAGCTCTCAGATTCTGCAGTTAGTTAGTGTGCTAGGTATCATATCATGTTCAGAGTTTTTAAATCACTGACATGGGATGTTTACACAAATCATCTTTGCTGTACAACATAGCTAAGCACGGTTTGTGCTTCCAGGTGTACCGATGCCGTCCCAAGCACTCGAGGCAGATGAGGATTTTCAGCTGTGGAAGGAGGTAAGGATTACCTGCCATATGGTATACTCCCATTTCTTCTGTGCCTATCCCTGCTACAGTCACACCTCACTCTCCAGTATTTCTCTTGCACCAAGTTCAGGTGCTTCTTCATCCAGTCCTGCTTCACCTGTACATCTCCTGTCCTGACATCAGTGAAGAGGTGAAACATCTTATTTTGCAGATTTTCTGAACAGTTGTTCCTGGACGATTTTGAGGCTGGGTGTTGAGATGTTGCTCTGGGAAAAGACTTTCTTGGCTCAGTGGAGAGCTATGTTTGGTAACAGCTGTCATTTAACTGCCAATGGCCAGGCAGTCACTGTCCCTGCAAGCAACACAGTGTCCCATCTGGTAGTTTTACAGTCCATACATGATACACAGGAATGGTTTCAGCTCATGCAGTTTTACCTCTTGCTTCTTTTGTTCTGAACACAGGGCTGGGATACTGCATTTAATCCTGTCCTAGCCTCTCAGTTTACAGGTAAAGGATAATGTACTGTGTCAGTTAGCACCTCTACACTTTGCTACTGATTGCTATCATAACTTCCACTGTCATCTTTGAAATGAACATTTGTTTTCACTCTAGGATGTAACCTGTGTGTTCACATGGGCTTCTCCCTGCCCTTTTGGAACAGATGGAGTGGCAGGGTGTAATTCCCAGAGAGGGTTTAGCCTGCAACTTGCATGCCCTAGTGTTGCTGTAACCTTCAAGTATTCTGTTGACATTTAATTCTGTAACTCCTGATAACATTAGAAAGCAAGTGACTCACCAGGGGTACAGATGCAGAGAACAAATTTCTTCCTATTGTGGACATTGCAGGAGATACTTCCCTCACTGTCAGCTCTCCTTAGTTAATTTTGGAAGTGTTGACTCAAACATCAACGTATTTCTAGACTGACCCTGATGATTTTTATCTCCTGGGAGAAAGTGGTCTTTTGGGAAGTAAGGTCCTGATAGCCTTAAAGAGTTTATGAAAATTAGTTATTTAAATTCTGGATTGAAAAATGCTGTTTTATAACTTTATGCATTTATTGCTAAGATTTGCTAGCTGTAACACAGGATTGTCCTCTGCTAACTGCAAGTTTCCACTGATTCAGCAAGCAAAAAACTATGCATAAGATACTAAATTCCATGTAAAATTACATAACATAAGCAATACAAAACTTACTGTTATAGCAAGAATAATGCAGGACTGGAGAGGGTCTAAGGAAAGAGAATTAGATGCACAGGTGTATAACCTAAACCAGTCTGATGACAGAATCATACTAGCTCACCAGAGTTTCTTGGAGTGAAAAGAATCAGTTCTTCCCTGTTTGTTATATTAGTGGATCCTTCAGGAGAAGCTCTGCTTCGGAATTAACCCATGTTTTTCAGGAATGACTCTGAGCTTATAACTATGGGAACTTTGTAACTATTGTGTTCCTTTACTTGTCTCTCACATGCTTTTGTTTCTTTATATTATTTAACCAGCCCCAAACAATTCACAAGCTTCCACCCTCAGGCCACATTTCTGAGACAGGAGAGAAAATTATTGAGATCTATCAAGGATGATAGAAACTATTCAATTTTTATTTTTATTTTTTAAAAAGGAATTAACAGAAACTGGAGCTTTCCTCAACCTTTGCTTTGTCCGTGCAGGTTGTAGCTGAGAGATAGCATGCCTGGCATTGTGTCCAAGACAAAGCAGTCTGAGTCACCTGTAACCCCAAAACAAGCAAATAAACAACAACAACAGAAACCCCAAACGAAAACCCACCAAAAAATCTCTCACCAAGAAGAAACACTGAAGTTTTAATAGGCTACCAAAATCACATCATCTTATTGTATGTCATTCACTGCTGATTTCTCCCTCTACATTTTCTTACTCTGAAAGTAGTGAAGCTGAACTAATATACCCAAACAACTGCAAGATGAAGGGAAAAGAGAATGGGGAAGATGTGTTACCAACAAAAACTACTTGGAAGGGGAATTCTGTGAGCTATTAGCTTTCCCACTATCTCTGCTAATGCTTTCTCTTAGATTGTCTCTAGAGAAATGAATCATCTCTTGTCTTGAAGTACTCGGATAAGCATTATTTGTTTCACTTTTTCATTTAATGTGCTCATTTCTAAAGAGTGTTGTTTAGGGCTTTTTTCCTATAATAAAATCATAAGACCCATTGCATTGCCTACTCTTTATTTATTAAAAAATACTTTAAAAAAAATGCAGTCTGTGAACTAGATGATTTGCAAAGCTTTTTGGCATCTAGAGAAACACCATCAAATATTCAATGGAAGAAAGGGTGCATACCAATGCAGGTTGCTATTGATACAACTGTAAAGTTATATAACGAAAAGTTAAGCATCTTCTTCCATTATTATTAAACTGTGCAGCTTTAGTTGGAGTACTGGAGATTTTTTCTTTTCCTTAGTTGCTGAAAGCCTTTGAGCTTTCAGCACTGGTAATATTACTTCTGTGAATCCAAATACCCCTTATTCCATTTATTATCCCTCCCTGATTAATAACGCCACTAAAAATGATTCCGTGTTATGGGATTTTTTCATCCTGGAAAACAGACATGAGAAGGAGGGTGTCATTAATTGTCTGCACAGTGTCATAAACAGTAGGGAAACAATGGGTGGGAATCACTCATTCATTCTTCCAAGACAAGATCAAGATAGCACTGAATTAAGCTAGCTTTGAAAAGACTGATCAAGACTTTTGATACCACAGAAGTGGAACTTCACATGGTGTTTAGGAAGCTCTTACTACAGGACTTTGTGGGTGCTAAAAGTTTACAGTGGTTCAGAGAGAGATTGGTCAAATTCGCAGCCTAGGAATCCACTGTAGCTGGAGAGCGTGGGATTCCCTGGGTGCCAATGTATGGCCATTTTGGGATAAAAGATGCAGAGCTAAATGGACATTTATTTTGATCCAGATAAAATGGCTTGTGGGGGTTGGGGCTTCTTTGTTTGGTGTGTGGATTTTGTTTGTTTCTTTGTTCGTTTTGTGTCATTGTGTTTAATATTCCACTCTGTGCTGACACTTTTAAGTTCAACATCAATGACTTCTTCCACAGTGCTCTTTGAGTGTAGATCTCTTGAGATACAATGAAAATATCTCTTACTAGCACTGTGATTTGGGAACCATTTCCTTTAAACAAAATCTTGTAAGGTTCCTCATTTGCCAAAGAAATCATTGCAAACCTCAGATATTGGCTGTTTGGTGACTCACACAAGTTGACTGGCATGCATAAGATATTCTTGCTTATATCATAATCACTCAAGAGATGCATGTGTCATATACCTGCGGGAATGCTGGAAGCCACTTGGAAGAGTTGGGTTTGAGGACTGCTCATTGAATTACTTGCTTTAGTTTTGTCATTTTCTTTTTCTTCAATTGTTTATAATCCAAAGGTATCATAGAAGACATCTAAGTCCATAGTCCATACCTCAGATGCTTAAAACCATAATTTAAAATATGACATAGTCTGAGAAGGTTAGAAATAAGAGGGGCATGACATGGGTAAGAGAATAAAGGACACAGATATGTATGTGTTTCGTCGGATCAAGCAAGTACAAGTTTTTTTATGTGGTTAAGGGCTTTTTTCCCCCTTGAATACAAAATATTTCATGAGCATACCTATAAGAATTCCTTATGGTGGACAAGCTTGCCATGCCTTTAGCTGCACTGAACTGTTTCTGAAAATATACATATTTCACTTGTTTTTATTAATCCGATTTCTTAAAAAAGGACTGTGTGAACTTTTACAGATAGATGATGCATGTTCTGCCTACCTGTCAAGAGATTCTCAGCCTCAGGTGAGTCAGACAGAGGTTACTTTACTATTTTGATACTACTTATGTATATGCAGTAGAATTGGAAGTGTGATACCTGAGTTCATGTTTTCTTTGCATTAGGCATCCAGTGCACTGGAAGAACTTTGTGTTTTGGTCATGGGATTTCTCCAGAAACCACAGGTAACACAGATGAAAGACTGCTTAGCATTTCTGAAGCCTGATCTCTCAGTGTGCCAGTGTCTACAATGAATTCTGAGGACCCAGTATCTAAAGTATCACTTGGTGCCGGAAGTAATACTACCAGTCCTTACTCTGAAATACTATGTGTTCTATTCCAAGACCTATTAAATATAATGGGGACACTCCAATGCTTGAAAGAAAATCACCAAGTTGGATACAAAGTTTCAGGTGTTGTCATTGCTCTAGATTAGAAAAATGATGAGTTTTCAGTGAAGAAAGAAATTTACTGAGGAGAGTCTAGGGATATACAAAGGAGCATCCACTGAAGCCACTGACTCTTCTACTGGAGAGGAATCAATGCTCTCTACAGAGTTTGAAAAGAGTAGTTACTTGTTAAGCAAAGTCACGTAATAGAACTGTCAAGCAAGGATGATATTCTAATCCAGTACTGAAAAGTTTATATTGTAATCAAAATTGCCCATTGCTCTTTTTTTTTTAACAAATAAAAGCCTCTCTACTGATTATTATTCTTACAGGGTTTAGATGAAAAAGACAACACCAAAAGGGTAAGATTTCTATGTATGTTTTATGATCACACTAAAATTCTCAAGTAAAATCCTAACACCCTTGCCTGGTTTTGTAGTAAAACCCCACTTTTAATTTTTTTGAACAGTTCTTATTTCATTATTCTAAGACTCATGACTCAGGCAACTCAGACATCATGGTAAGTGGCGTAGCACCTCCTTGTGAATACATGTGTGCTTGTACGTAAAAACAAGATAATGTTCCTTTTTGCAGTGATCTCTCCAACTATATAGCAAGCTCAGAACTGGGATCTTTGTACTTAAGATATAGAATGTGTTTTAAGAACACGGAAGATGATCATCAATACTGCCCAAGTGTGCAAAAAACCAACCACATCCTCGTAGAATCCCAGCTGCACCTTGATCTTGTAGTTACAACATTTAAGAATAAGATCAAATGCTTATTTCTGGTACTGGAACAAAACGTATGCAGCAAAACAATGTGGATTTATAGAAGCTGAGACCATGACCTTAAATATCAAGAACTCTTAATGCATTTTTAGTAATTATTAAATATTTAATAATTATTAATCATATATATTTACTTGCGCATGTCATAAATATGTATTAGGCAAAATCTCATAAAATATTCCCATAAGCCAACAATATAAAGCAAACTACATGTCATCCATTCTTGCCTTTAAAGTGCAAACATGATCTGTTATTTCTGTGCATGTATGCGTGACAGGATTTTGAGAAGGTTAAACACATTCATTTTTTCTCATCACTTAACAATCTTTCTTATATGTTAATGTCCATTTTTATATCTTTCTTTACATTTCTTCAGAAATATGTAGTATCCTTCCTAGAAAGTGATATTGATGATATTGGGGTCAGTGTTTTCGTGACAGAGCAATAGAGCAGCTCTGTCGGTTTTAAAGGTAATCAGTGAAATTAGCTATTTCTGCTGCTGCTTCTGCTTCAGAGGTTACTGTGTCCCACTTCATCCCCATCCTGAATACTTCTGCCCCCACCTGCCCCCAGCTTACTGCATTCTCACTTCTGGTTTAGCTGTTCAGGTGACTTTTTTCCTAGCCCAGTTCTCAGAGATACTCAGCTTAGGTGAGATCCATCATTCTTTGGCTTTATTAACCTTTGTCTACTGATTGCAAGACAGAGCCCAGGGGCCAGCTGGGATGACCTGTAACTCCTCCACTACATGTCAGACCTCTGCTTTTTTTAGCTATTATGATGCCACATGGCCTACCTTAGGCAAAAAGTGTAAAACTGACTTCAAATAGGCAGGTTCATTTTGCCTATTAAATACATTATCACTTCGGTAACTCTAGCTATTCTGTAAATTGTATTTCTTTTTGTTGCATCACTTTTCTAAGTACTGTGTAAAAACATGCATTATTTTTAAAATTATATTTATGTGAGTTGAAGGTTGAAATGGGTTGATGGAACATGATTTTTTAACTTTATTTGTCACTATGGACAAGCCCACATGGTTGTGTTTTGCCAGGGGGGCGCTTAGGCTGCACACTGTGCCACACCAGGCTGTCTGCAAGCATAAAGTCTTCTTGAAGACAAGGAATTTCACGATTGCAGTTTGTCTTTTAGGTAGAGTTACAAATTTTACTTGAGAATGGAACCCTCCTGCACAGCTTTCTAGCAAAAAAACCCCAACCAACCACCACCAAAAAAAACCCCAAACCAACAACTTGCTGTGATTTAAATTGTTTTGAAGTAAAATGAACTTTTCAGTACAACAAAGATATAAGCTGCTACTTTCCATAGTAGATAGTTGTAGAAATGTTAGTAGGAGTACGGTATGGAAGTATTCTCGGTAGCACTCCCAGAGGCAGATCAAAGTTTGAATAATTGCAGTTCTCTGGACAAGAAGTCAGTAAACAGTTCTGAACTTGCAAAGAGCAAAGGTGAGGATGTATAGCTTTTCCCTCCATCACTCTGTCAGTCACATTCATACTGTAAATATAAATGTTGGTATGTTTGTTATCAAGTCAGAATGTTAGAAAAATTTTTCAGCATCTTCAGTCCTTTTTTGGTCTATGTTTAGTCCATAAACCAATACTATGGGAAGAGACTTTTTTTTGCACTGTGTGAATTTCATTGTTGCTCATGTGTGTGTGTTCATGTCCTCTCAGTCGTCTGTCCTGCATCCTTTGCTGCAACTCGTTCCCCAGCTTAATGAGAGAAGACTGAAGAGATACAAAGTGGACGTATGTAATCTTAACCTCTGCATGCCTGCATTCTCACACTTCTGTGATTCATTAGCTCTCCTAAAAATGTCCTTGTAGACCCTTCTGCTCAAAACATTTTTATTTTCAGGATTTAATATCACACTAGTGTATTTTCAATAGAAACATGAGGTTTCTCTATTCTTTAATTAGTGAAAAAGAATCCTCCTGATATTTAACATTTTAAACAAAAAACCACTGAAGTAATACATGCTTAACACAGAGCAGTGGTAGAACGCAGAGCCTGTGTATTAACATGGATCTGTTAGTTCTTTTACAAAGATAAAAATACTTCCAAATTTATCTGTACCATCATTATCACATTTTCTAAGGGGTTCTTTTTTTTACCTGTTTGGAATTCAAACCATAACTCTCCTTAAACTTGTATTATTTATTATTACAGCACTATGAATTTCCAAGTAATTTATACACAATTTTACTGTTTAACTTTGTGTACATTTGCTGCAAATGCAGTTTCAAAAATCTAAAAGCAGATGGCTATTAATGTCCATCTCTTTAATGCAGCTCTGGAGAGAAGAGAAAAATGCAGGTTGATATATAAGAATCTTTCTCTATTAGAATACAGAAGATTCCTGTATAAATAAAGTGTACCAAAACCTAAGACCCAGATTATTCAGGTTTTACATTGACTTCAGCTTGGTTATTCCTTCGATTCATTGATATGATTCCTTATATTCATTGATACACAAGTTAAATTTGGTGTATGAATGTGATATTTAAAACTCAGATAGTAGCATCCCCCTAAGTAAGACCTTTCTTTTATTAATCCAGATAAAGGCTGTGCTGCTAACTCTCAAATTTTAAATGAACTCTTAATCCTGTGATTATGTGTGTCAGCTTTCATCTAGTCATGGTTGTGATTGGTAACACTGCCTACCTCTCTCTTGGGTCATTGCATAATGCCTGAATCACATTGTTCTTATGCCTTGAATCACGTTTTTTTATCCAGTGATAGAAAGCTGGCTACATATAAGAACTTAAAGAGCTGGTACATATTTTTATGAAAATAAAATAAAAGCGTTATGAAAATTTTAACCCATTATACATCTGAAAGGAAAATACAGGGTAAAATCTACATTCTGTGATGACATCAACATTAACTGTATTTATGCTACTGGACCTCTATACTGCCAAACGATATTCTTAGAATTGCTCTTTTTGCTTTTAAATCAACATACATGTCAACCAAGACAAAGAATGGGAGGGAAAGCATAAATGCAAGAACACAATATTGTTGTAAGTAAAAAAGGAGTGCCTTTTAAATCCAATAATGCCCTTTTTCTACAATACTTTAATATTCTGAATTTACTTCAATTGAGGTTGTTGGCATAATTAATGGAAATAGAATACATTAATTAACAGATAATAACCTAAAATTTATATCATATTTGGCATATTCTAAAATATTGAAGCCTCTTCATGGTTTTTAGTTTTAGTGGTCTTAAAAAAACCTTTAAGGATATTTTTCCAAGTAATAATACTAACACATTCTACAGAGTATAGCAGTCAGGTCACATGCCTTTATGTAGATACATTTAGAGAGTCACTGTATGTATATCAACTCACAAATGAAATGTAATAAATTGTTTCTGCTTAAGAGCTGTCAAGCCATCATGTGAAAAACAATTTAAAGATGTATTTTTTACATCAAAGAAATATCAAAGTCCATACTTTGCAAATCCTTAGGAAAAAAAAGTATACTAGCTCTCTGACATAAAGTGCAAACATATACTGATATTAAAAGACCTTTCTTTAGGATAGTGTTCAGAAATATTTCTTCCAAAGGAAATTAAAAAAACAGACAAAAAATGGTATAGTGTTTGGGAATGAGCCCAGAGCAGGCTGATACAGCTTTGTGGCAAAAGGTAAACATTTTCTCAAGCTTTTTAAAATTTTCATCAGGTTTTTCAAGTAGGGATGAGTGCATAATGGTCGGTATTATGCGTTTCTTTAATTGTCTTTTCAAGTGGCTAATTTTTAAAAGACTCCTATTATTTTTGTTATTGTACTCATAACTAGTGGTACATGGGAATAGTAAGTTAGAATTCCAACCATTCCGCATTGTGATAACTAGCAATTTGCAATCATGATATTACACTTAAGCCTACATGTTAACCCAGGTAAATACATAAGCACATGCAGAATAAGGGTGTTAGTCTAAGTAGGATTTGTTTGAAGAGGCATGGCATATAGAACCGTTACAGTCATATCACAGTAACAATTTTAAAGAAAGAAGGCGTAACAACAAAAGCCACACTAGTTCAGACTATATTTTCATCAGCTCAATATCCCGTGTCTAACTGTGTCTTGCTGTGCATAGATGGGAAAAAGGTGGAAGGACCAGGGCAAGTGTGGAGCAATCAGTCCTCTGGTCTACTCCCTAGCTTCTGGCAGGCACATCATAGAGACCTTCTGAGCTGAAGGCTTCATCTGGACCATTATGTAAAAGAGTTGTTAATGGATTTAACCACCTTTGATTTTTCCCTATATGTTTTAAATTATTATTTACTTTGGAACATTTTATCATTTGGCATTTAGGCCTACAAATTGAAGAGCTCATTAAATCCCAAGGAAAATGTATGATATAAACATGCACTTGAATACATGTTCTTCTGTAAGGGGAAGAAAGAGAAGAGAAGTAATGGCACGGCCAACACAGAATATAGCCATTTAAAAATATTCATAAACCCAATACAAAATCTAAGGAATCAATGAAAACAGCTCTAAATTGAATTGCATTTTATAGAAAGCAAATTTTTAATTTCCTCTTTTCAATTCCTGCTGTGAATACCAGTTACCTTGTTAAAGGTGCTATTTACTGGTGTGCAGTGCATAAACAGCAGATGTTTGCAAAATGCTGGAATCAATTTCATTTGCACTCTTTTGGTTTTGGTATTTTTGCATGTACCTCACCTATTTTTATGTCACAGTAAACCTTTGAAACTCATCTATATTATGCTTATCATATTTGTTTATATGGCATATTTTGGTATATTTGAATATAAGAGTTTAAAATTGTCTTAAAACATTATTGCTGAGGATCATAGCAGTTTATAAGGAAATTAAGAAAATATGAAATAATCTGCCGTCAATAATAAAAGTAGTGCAAGTATTCCCTGACTGTGAGGAAGCTTTAAATCTGTCTTTCCCAGATACTCCACCAGATGGGCGGGTGGGGAAATGGCATAGGTAAACTTTAAAGCCAGTAGAGGATCAAAGCAACTCTACCTAAGATGTGCAGAGGAACTCTGATCCTCCATGGAGTGGGAAGCCCCCATGTTCTTGTGGGCTGCCCACTTTTGGTTGGGCTATCTGGTGTCACTGACTGTGCTTCAGGAAGGGTTAGTCTGCTGCTGCTGGTTTTTTTCTCCTCATAGTGGGGAAAAAAACCAGAACCTGCTATATGTAAACACACCCATCTCTCTTCCTGACCAGAGAAGGAATTGAAACGGTAGATGGGTGAAGGAGGAAACATCCTTTATTAAATTTATTCTTTCTTCCTAGTTTGTACTGATGCCAGGTTTTGTAATGAATTGGATTCCCCTTGAGCTCCATCCTGATATAGTATGATCTAAGACAGAAGACACAGGAGCATTTTGTTAGCAAGTCTAGGAGATTGAACAAGATAACTTCTAGAGGGCAGGTACCGAACTCTACATAAACGTATTTCTTCATGAATACATATGTTCCTGTATACATACATACGTGCAGGTTTGTGAATATACATATACACTACAGAATGTATTAGGATTTTTTTAACATCTCCAAACCCTTGGAAGATATGAGGCAAGTGTTATAATGAAGGCAGATTTTAGGTTCAGTTGCTTTCTAATACCAACCTTCTGACATGAAATCAAACCAGGAAACGTATGTAATCTTCTTTAAGGAGTGTTTGGTTCTAAGTAGAAAATACCATGTAGTATGTTTAAAGTCCATAAACCAATTCATAATTCCATATTAGTAATTGTACTCTTCAATCCTTTAATGTTTTAGATCAATTTCCTTAACTTGCATCAGCTGCCTGTTTTGTTTCTGTTATGTTTGTTCACGCATTGAAAAGTAGAAAAACAATGAAATATAAATACTACTAGACACTCCAATGGCAACGTACAAAACTCTACTAACAGGCAATTTTTTAGCCCTTTCAAAATTAAAAAAAAACATAGTATTGAATGTAAGATCTGAGATGAGTCTTTCAAGCCCAGGTAATGAGGTGGACAACGGGAATAAAAGTCATACACGTTTTACCTACAACAAAGAAACTAGGTATCATGGTATACCTGATGAACTGAAGTAAAAGCAAAACTCAAAAAAGAATGTATAGTTTAAACTGTACTTTATTTGAAAGCTTCCTTGGATTGAAGCTGCTTCTGTGTTTGGAAATGATGGGAGCCATTCCGTTTTACACAACTCTTACAGCATTAGAATAGCCCATGGAATGATTGCTTTCTGTGACAACTCTGGTTATGATCATAGCCCAAGAGATCACATGACCTCAGTTTTTAACTGAGAAATACCATCATTGAGAAATAAATTTCATCTACATTTTATGTTCTGGTAAGCTCAGAATTTAAACTATTTTGTTTCTGAATTGGCCTGTCTCTCCACCCGCAGGACAGACACCTCACTCACATAGCTGGTATTAACACAAGCAATGACAATGCTGTCATGAAGTTTATGTGTTCTACAATCATGAAGGTCTCATTAAAGCAACTGGATACTTCATGCTTTGTACTTGTTAAATGGATTTTCTACTCTCTCATTTTTAGTTTACCCTCCCTTGCTGTGTGGATTAGTAGACAGCTGTTTCTCAATGTGTGCAGCATGGACAGGACAGAATATCATAGGCACTGGTCTTGTCTTTGGGAGTTAATCTGAGAAGGGTGATCATGATACACCTCTGGGAAAAATCTGGGATCCCACTCTTGGGCTGGAGCCCAGGTGTTTGTGTTTTTTAAGCTTTGCATTGTTGTCCTTCCAAGAGGTACAAAGACCAACACAGCTTTGTCCGTAGAGACTCCGCTACCATGAATACACTCTGGTTGTGTCTGGGTAATGAAACCTGGAAAGGCAAAGGCAAAGGCTGCTCATCATTCTAAAGCAATCTGAACTGAGCCAAAACTTGAGGTGGAATTTGGCCTCTATTCATGTGATTTCTGCTACTTCTACATGACAACATGAACTTCTTGTTACTGACAGGAGAAATATATATAAAGCATGGCTTAAGGGACAAGACTAGTAGTACTAAAGAAATACTTTTAATATGTACATAAACAGTCTCTCTAGATGGATTCACATACATATGAATGTATATATGATTTTAAACACTTTTTTCCAGGAAGAACTTCAAGGACCTGCAGGGATTCAAAGTAGAGGCTACTTTTTCTACAGGGTATGGTTTCTTTGACTTTTCTCCTTTCCATTTTGTGACCAGTCTTACAAAACAAAAACTAGAAAAACCAATGAGTTACAGAAAGAATTACTGTGACTGAGGAAACTTGTTTCAGTAAAAGCATCTCACTGTATAAGGTGACTCAAGACCTGATCCAGACATTTTCCTGGATTACAATAAAGGCATATTAGGAAGTTTTTGTACACATCTTAATGTTTGTGCCTACATGATACTATGCTAAGTCTTAATAAGTCATTGGCTACTATGTGTGTAATTCTGAGAGAAAGTTCCAGAAAAGATGCCAGTTCTTTCAAAGCATTGTTCAATATGGCACATTTGGATGTGATATAAGCACAATGCCATGCTTACACACTGTATCAAAACAGCTACTGGGCCTGACCTCCTCGTTTTCCTTGTGTTTTCACCAGTAAGATTAGAAACTAGATATGGAAATTTTCATGAGAATGAAAGTACTCTGTTCATCTTTGATGCCACAGGACTTTTTTACTCTGTTTTTGCAAAATTGAGCAAGTTAAAGATGACAAGGCAAACCACAACAATTTTCTTGATTTTGGTTAATATTTTTTTTTCTATTTAAGTAAGAAAGTGGTTAATGAAAAGAAGACAAGTTTGTATAGTTACATTTCTTATGTATGAGGATTGGAACTTTACAGTTCTTAGGACAGGCCAAAATTATGGACAGGCCAAAATTATGGGTAATACTAACACTGATGCATCCATGAATGCCAGAGTGAAAAGTAAATCCTTAAGATCAGCAAGAGTTTTTTTATCAGCTTTAGTAGACATTTTATCAGGTTCCTCTGTAGTACAAAATATCTCTGAAATGACCACGGTTAAAAGGGAGAAACTCTGCCTATGTTAAAGAACACGGCCTAAAAATAAAATTGAGTGACACATATTTCTTTGTTTTTATTACTTTGTTGTTATTACTGAAATAATAACAACAACCTGGAAGCATATCTTAAGAAAATGCAAAAAGAATGAAGGATAATGGTCTCTTAGAGTGACTACTCGTGGCTTTCTACCCTTTGCAAAATCACACAAGATGGTCGCAATGAATTCCTCAATCTCTATACAGCAATTTTTACTGTTTAACTATCTTGCAGAGGTGGATATACATTAAACAATAACTGGTCTCAGGTTTAACTTTAATTATGATCACATTAACAGAACTGAGCAATTCCCCAATTTTGATACATACCAAGTTGTGTGGCCTTTGTTACTGAAACCAGTCAGTTTTAATGGAGCGCTTATTTTGTCTTTCAGCCACGCAACGGAAGGAGATCAGTGGATTTTCGCTAAGGAGGTATTTATTTAATGCTTTTAATCACACTCTAAATTTGTTTATTTTTATACAAATAAGGCACAATGTTTATGTTGAGGAGTAGTCTCAGAAAGCCTTTAACTGTTTTGTCAACTTAAGACATCTGCAGAAAAGTTTCTTTCAGATGTGCTAAATTCACATATGTTCAGGTGAAGTTAATGAAAGCTATAGGTGCTCAATTCCTAGAACAGAGAACGCATAGCTGTTGCAGCCAGCAAGAAATGGAAAATATTCCAGATCTGTGAATATTTTGGAAAGTTAACAATGATGGTAAGTGTATGTCAGGAAGAACTGATTCACGTACCAACCAAATACATACTGACATCCTGGGAGCAACCCCCTGTTACACAATCGTCACACTGAAACTAAGTGCAGGCTTCAGGATTTGATTTCAAATCATTCAGGTCTTTGGGGAGATATAAAAATGTTTCCCTATGCCAATATTATAAAGCTGTCTTTTCTAATATATCCTACATCTCTATCATATTTTAAATATTTAGTGCTATATCACACCAATAGCTGAAGCTTTTTCTTATTTTGCAGGATTTTAGATACCTGACCTAGAACTAATGCTGCAGGAATGCTGAGTACATGGACATACTGTTTTCCTTAAAAAAATTACTCATTACTGATCTACAATCAAAAATTACTACAATGTAAATGTTCTTAAATTCAATTCCATTAAGGATTCAAATTTTTCTTTACTTTTTTGGGTTATATGAAAAGCATATTAAAATTGTTTCCTAGTGTTATGATGTTTATAACTGTGTGTAAAAAAGCCACAGTGTATGCATGCAACAGACATTGCCTCTAACAGCTTTGTTATGCACATTTATTTTCCCTCATAAAAATAAAGGCATTCCGTTGTTTTAATGAGAATGTTTGCAGTGTAGACTACTGCATTTTTTCAGAATATATTGCAAATAACTTGAGCAGTCTTTAACACTGCAGCTTATCTAGGCAGGCTAAACAAAATGTGTGGTTTGTGCTTCAAGATGGTGTTCTCTACCCCTGTACTTCCTTCATTGTAGCCTGTGGACTTCTGGCAATCTTCAGAGTCAAGATAAGCGCTCTGCATGTGGTCTACAGAACTGTACTGAGTCCTTACCGAGAGTACTGTGTCTAGTTCTGGAGTCCTCAGCACAAGAAAGACATGAACCTCTTGGAGCAGGTCTGGAGGGGGGCCACAAAAGTGATCAGAGGTCTGGAACACCTCTCCTATGAGGACAGGCTGAGAGAGTTGGGGTTGTTCAGCCCCACTTTATTGTGGTCTTTCAGTACTTAACGCGGGCCTGTAAGAAACATGGGGACAGTCTTTTTGGGCCTGTTGCAACAGGACAAGGGGTAATGGTTTAAACATAAAGAGGGTAGATTTACACTAGATCTAAGGAATAAATTTTTTACAATGAGGGTGGTGAAACACTAGCACAGGTTGCCCAGAGAGGTAGTAAGTGCCCCATCCCTGGAAACATTCAAAGTCACATTGACTAGGCTCTGAGCAAGCTGATCTAATTAAAGATGTCCCTGCTCACTGCAGGGGGGTTGGACCAGATGACCTTTAAAGGTCCCTTCCAACCCAAACAATTCTATGATTCTAAAAGGAGCTGGCAGTCCTCAATAAGCCTTAAGATTAATAGTGTTACATTGGCTGAAAAAAAGGAGAATCTCAATTCTCTTAACTAAAGGAAAATGAGGAAGTTGCATGTTTTGAAGAAGTATTTTTACTTAACTAAAATGCAATGACTTTTTTTAGCTATTAAGAACACAGATGCAGTATATCTCCTGCTCAGAAGAAGATTTAATTGTGTAGTTTACATTCTTCCAGAATTAGGGTCCATTTGAAAAGACAAGTGGTTTTGATGAAGAATTAAAGAAATTCCACTGAAAAGAACATGGTAACCCCACAATCTTCCTAGCTTCTCTCTCTGAGTTTGCTTTCACACCAGGGTTGTGTTAAAATGGCCAATGGTATGAGGTTCAGCGTGGTTAAGTGATGGGTCTTGCACTTGGGTCACAACAACCCCCTGTGATGCTACAGGCTCAGGGAAGAGTGGTTGGAAAGCTGCCTGGTGGAAAAGGACCTGGGGCCTTGGTGGACAGCCAGCTAAATATGAGCTAGCAGTGTGCCCAGGTGGCCAAGAAGGCCAACAGCATCCTGGCTTGGATCAGAAATAGTGTGGCCAGCAGGAATAGGGAAGTGATATTTCCCCCCTGTGCTCAGCACTGGTGAAGCTGCACCTTGAATACTGTGATTGGTTTTGGGCCCCTCACGAGAAGAAAGACATTGAGATGCTGGAGTGTGTCCAGAGAAAGACATTTAAATGCTGGAGTGTGTCCAAAGAAGGACAACGAAGCTGAGGAGGGATCTAGAGAACAAGTCTTACAAGGATTGGCTGAGGGAACTGGGGTTGTTTATCCTGGAGAAAAGGAGTCTCAAAGGAGACCTTATTGTTCTCTACAACTACCTGAAAGGAGGTTGTAGCGATATGGGTGTTGGTCTCTTCTCCCAGGTAACAGGTGATAGGACAAGAGGAAACACCCTCAAGTTGCACCAGGTAAGGTTTAGGTTGGATATTAGGAAAAATTTCCTCACTGAAAGGACTGTAAAGCCCTGGAACAGACTACTCATGGAAGTGGTGGAGTCACCGTCTCTGCAGGTATTGAAAAGTTGTGTAGATGTGGTGCTGAGGCACATGGTTTAGTGGTGACCTGGCAGTGCTGGGTTAATGGTTGGACTTGATCTTAAAGGTCTTTTCCAACCAAAACGATTCTATGATTCTATGAAAATAGATGTTGAGGATGTAATCATATTGAAAGTAATCATTCAGTGTAGAACTGAATTATTATTTTTGACATTATATTGGCTGGTCATAATTTGACCTGACCTGCTTCTGCAAGCTTGGAGGAGCAGCTGAACTTCAAATGTAGCTGGGAAAACAGATGGCCTTGGAGGTAGAAACTGGGTTTTCCTCTTCTTACCCACTCATCTTCTCTCTGCAGTTTGCTGTGTCTCCAGTCAAACTGGTGCAATTATTTGTGAACTGAGGATCCAGTTTTATATGAACCCCGGTGAGAACTAACATATGGCCTTCAGCCCCAAAACACTTATTATATTGTATTGTATTAAATTAGGGTATGTATTTAAGCTTTCCCCCCACATGGCCTTACACCCCAGGACTGACAGGTTCTACTCACAGCCACAGTGGGCCGGGAGCAGGGCTGCCTCCTTCCATCACACCCAGCACCGAGCCACTGCCTGAAGCAGCCCAGATGGAAAGTGCTCCGTGTTTGATGATTTGTTTGTTTGGGTTTTGTTTATTTGATATTAGGAAGAAGTTATTTACTGAAAGAGTGGTTAGGCACTGGAACAGGCTGCCCAGGGAAGTGGTGGAGTCACCATCCCTGGAAGTGTTCGAAGGATAAGTAGATGTGGTGCTTTGGAACATGGTCTCGGGGGCAGGGAGATGCTGGGGTGAAGGCTGGACTTGATGATCCTAGAGGTCTTTTCCAACCTAAATGATTCTGTGTGTTTCCCTCTAAAACGTTTTAAAACAGGTCAGTTTTGCGAGCAATGACCAAGGACGGACAGTGCAAAGCGCCTGGGCCTTGCTGCCCGCCCGCCGCCGTTAGAGCCGGTGAGGGCGGGACGGCCCAGCCCCAACGGCAGCGCCCCGGGGGCAGCACGCAGGTGAGCGCACCCCGGCCCCGGGCTGTCCTGCTGAGGCGGCGGCTGAGACCACCGAGGGCGAGCAGGGAGTTGGGGCGGGGACGCCGAGGAAACGGCGCCGGCTGCGGGTGGAGCCGAGAGGCGCTGGGTACAGCGAGAGCCGCGCCGCGCTGCCTGGGGCGGGGAGGGCGGGAGTGGAGCCGGCCGCCGAGGAGGGCTGCCCGGCGCGGCCCGGCCTGCCCCAGGGCGCAGAGAGCTGCTGTCGCTGCCGCGGCTCCGCGTAGCCTTCCCAGCCGCCGGCGGGCTCCCGAGAAGCGGCAGGTGGGGCAGCAGTTCCTGTGGGATTTCTTGCGCGAACACTCCAGGAATCTCGGAGTTTCTAGCGGTTAAGAACTAACCCTCATTAAGGGGTAGCCCTTAATAAGAATTAACTCTCGTTACTCTCCTGCAAGAATCATAAAATACTACACTTTATTAGTTGGGCAGTCATAGCCATAGCATGTTTTAAAAACATCATTGAGAATTTGTTTCTTGTCACTCGCCAAAAAAAAAAAACCAACAAAAAACCCAACAACCCAACAAACCCTGCAAATTAAATTGATCAGATGTGTTATTTACACTTAAGGTTTGAAGTTACCCAGCCTGTGCGTTCCCAAGTTTGATGTATGCATCATCACCCAGAAAGCTGCTGGTAATGAACGTTTTCACTGGCAGCAGTGAGAAGTGTTATGAGCAGCTTTTTTTGCTTGGGATTGTGGCCTGCTAGAAGAGTCATACTGCTCCGTAGTCTGGCTTCATACCCTGAAAACAATTTACGTTGCATCACTTTTGCCACTGCTGAGCTCCTTTGCGCTCTTACCATCAAATATCTTCTGAAGTTTTTAATGTGTATTTTCATTTACTTCATCTGTGCATATTACTGCAACCTTGGCCTAATCACTTAACACCAACTTTTAAAACATTGATTTAATTCAATTTGTTAAAAAATTGTTAAAGGTTTGCTAGCTTCTGATCTTCTCTTCCTTGAGACTAGAGTTCAGATTTATCAGACATAAGTTTCTGTTATGTTTACTGTGATCTAGGTTTCCTAATCCAGTATTTATTTTGCTTTTACATTTTGTAGATGTAACAGCATCTAGAAAATGTCCAATGTACAACTGGTTACACAAACCTATTGAATGTTTCAAGTATTAAATAGAAATAGTATAAAATATACCAGGTAAGTAAAATACTATGGAAAGATTTTATGTAGGACCTAAATTTAAAGAAAAACTGGCAAACTGGCAAAAACTGGTCAGAGCTTATCTTCTAAGTTACCTACATTCCAATTCTGTTTCAGTGGTCCTTTTTGGTGTGTGGTTTTGAAGCATTTGTCCAGTTACGATGATGATTTTTAATGCCTCATGATTCTTTGTAATCCTTCTGCTATGCAGTTTTGCTGTTGCTATTTGTGTTCTGTGAAGTGAGGAAATCTGATCCTGACTTAAGTCAGGAAATCATAGACTAAAGCATTTAAGTGAAGGCCAAAGTGCATGTGTATCACTTGTGTTTCTTCAGTGGTTCCCTTGGAGGAATAGTCCCCTTAGTTCTCTGGATTCTTTGATACCCTGGTTGTACCTAAATCAAAATTCTGCTTTGGTGAAGAGTTAAAAACTTGCAGTAAGACTGCTTGTGAGACATTTTAGTATTAGTAAACCCTGAGGAATTTCACAATAGCAAAATCTTAATTTGGGTTTTCCCTATTCCGTACCCATTAGTGACCATCTAATTCATTATTTCATATATGGAGCTTCTCTTTTATATTTTTTTCCAGTGGATTATATCAATTACTTTTCAATGAAACAAGGAGAAAGCATCCCTTATTCTTAATTCTTTATCTATGTTTTCATGTGTGGATAAAGTTAGTTTGCTGGTATATTTGAAAGACTTTGATGAAATAACATGGTCCTCAGAGGCAGAATGTTACAGAAAATAATTTTCCAAATATTATAACTTTTTACAATGGAGTTGTCATCTCTAGTCTAAAATCTGGATATTGGAGCTTTGCAGAAGGAAACAATTGAAGTGTTTAGGTCTGAAATCTCTCCTTTATCTTAGCAATGAGGCACTAGCTATAGGCAAAGCCAGGGCGCTCCACTAGTAGTGAGTGTTAGTAGCAGTATCCTTGCCTGCAGTCTGCTGAGCCCATTTAATTGGAGTGTTGGAGGAACTGTCATGAACTACTGCCACTTCCTTTCCACACCAAGCCCTGCCAAGCTTCCTTCCTCATGCTGGAGAAACTGGCAAAGGCAAGAATCTTCTTGCAAACCCACCATACCGAACTTCCTTAAGCATGATTCTGTTTACTCTCCTTGTGGATTTCCCAAGTATGTTTTCATCTAAAATGCAAAGCAGTTCTTCTACCTTTGTGAAGTTCCTTGAGGCACGTGTGGCATTTGATCTTCAATAGAATTTGTTTCATTGTGCTCATGCTAAATACCATACAAGAGCCTTGTTGAATAAAAATGAGGCAGCTGTCAGCTGGAAAGGCCAGTGGTACTCATGGGCATGATAGTAAACCAATGGAAATCCTGTACGTTTCCTCCGGTAACATGTTTGTAATATACTTTTTGTTCATTTGATGCTGCATTATTGTGGAATTACAAATGTCACTAAATATTTCTGGTATACACCAGAATTGGAGGAAGCTGGAGATGACTTTGATGAGGCTGATAGGAAAGCTATTGAAATGTACAGGTGTAGAAAGGTATTTCTATCCCGATTAACAGTGCAGGTGTCACTATTGCACATATACATGCTCCTGAAAAGTAAACTCAGAATCCTTTGAATGGTCACATCTGCTGATGGACACAACTGCCCTTTTTCACCTTCTGCTCCTTTGCCAGCAGATAGCATTCACATTACTGTCCCACTTCTTCCTGATTGCCAGTAGCAAAGAGAAGCGGTTTACACCATATTATACTTTGACATTTTTTTAGAATAAAATTGTTTAGTCTGAAAGCTGGATATTTAAAAGAAAAAGAATAGAAGGGGCCACAGTGGAAACTACTGTTATACATCCTCAGTTCAGCTGAAGGTATATTGTGCTACTGTATGTTTAAAGGCATTGTATATTTCAAGTGGTGTATACTCAGCATTTATCTAAATTACACAAGTAAAGTTAATTCTCTGTGTGCCTGATAAAACTCTAGCTCTCACTCTACCGCTCTGAAGATGCTTCCTGCCAGTCTCTAGGAGTTAGAGCAATGACAATAAACATTCAGAGAAAGCAGCTTTATATCCCATTTTCTCTCTTCTCTTGTAGATAGCATTTTCTGTGGATTTGAAGCCAGGAAGAAATGGACAGTTGGTCACAGGTATCCCTTCTGTATCACGTTGCACATGAACACCAAGAAAAACAAGGTCCAATGTACGTGGCTGCAGCTTTGTGAAAGATACAGAGTTTGTGCATGTGGAGTGCATGCGGAGTGCATGCAACCTGTATCAGGATGGCATGCCATTAAAGAATAAAACTTTATTTCAATCTAGAATCAAACTGTTTAGTATTTTCAATTGTTAATGAAATAATCTGAGTATTATGAGCAAAATATATCTCTGCTTTTTGAATAGCACTCATTTCTGGTACATTATGCTTTCCAAATATATTATTGAAATAAAAATGCAATGTAAAATATCTTGTGAATTACAGTTTTGTTACATTGTACACTGCAGTTTCTATGCTAGAGTGGTGGTAGTTGATAAACTTGTGTGATTTTGAAAGATGTTTGTTTATTAAGTCAGCTGTGAACTCCTACTACACAAAGACTGTGTTTATTTTGCTTCTTATACCCAAGATTAATTTTAATGTTTTTTCTGTTTCTTAGTTCATTAAAATACTAATTTGAAGTTTATATTGAAGGAAGGCTCAGGGGACACCTAATCAATGTCTATAAATATTTGAAGGGAGAGTATAAAGCAGACAGAACCAGGGTGTTTCCAGTCGTGCCCAGTGACAGGACCAGAGGCAGTGACCATAAACCAAAACACAGGAGATTCCCCCTGAACATTAGGAAACACTTTTTATCACTATGAGGGTGACTGAGCACTCGCACAGGTTGATCAGAGAGGTTGTGGAGTCTCCATCCTTGAAGGCGTTCAGAAGCTGTCTGGACACGTTCCTGGGCAACCAGCTCAAGGCTGACCTTGCTTGAGCAGGGAGTTTGAATCAGATGACCTCCTGAAGTGCCTTCCAACCTCAGCCATGCTGTGATTGTGTAATTTTCTGATAAACCATATACTGTTCTTAGGCAGAACTGTAACACAACCTTATTCAAATATTTAACAGGAGTACAGCCATCATTTTACTTACAATACCATGAAGAGTCAATATATTTTATGAATTCAGATTCAGAAAACCTTGGCACCACAACTGTATGGAGACTTAAGTAATTTTAGCTATACTGGACATTCACATGTATATGTTTATAAATATTTACAAAGTACCCTGCTGAGTTCTGCAGAGCCTTGTACTGTAACTAAGAAAAATGAGACATGCAGTTCATACAGAATAAAAAAGCTGATGTGATCAAAACATTTCCTTTGTCTAGATTCTACCTGTACTGAATGGTTTTGCATTGCTAAAATGACTAATTCTAGTGGTAACACTGGGTATCTAGTGGTGAATTATCATAGGAAGATAGTAACATAATTATGTGGAAGTTGTGAAGCTAAAATATCATGCACTGTTGCTAGAGTATAGTAACATTGCAAATAAATTATTTCATCTGTTTTGGAAAAGCCACTTCTAGAGTGGCTTTCAGTTAGTAAAATTAATAGCTGCTTTTAGTTCAACAAATCTCAGTAAGGCATTTTCCTTTTCTACCTTGCAAGTATTTTTATAGATTAAGACTGCCATCTACTGTTTTTACATTCTGATTTTCATGACTTGTTTCTAAATTGTCTGGTAAATACTAGGATAAGTACTGGTAGTTCTTCCTCAAACCTAATCTTGTTTTCAGAATCTTAAAGACAATATCTGCTTTATTTTTTCTTGCTTTGTCTCAAATGATAAGCCCTTGTGCGACATGTTTATTACTGAAGTTTCCCAAATCTGATACTAATGAACTAAGAAAATATATTTTAATGTTTTCTTTCATTGAATAAAGATTAGCACAGAAGCCTTTCTAGCTCTGAAATTACATTAGAAGATCTTGAACTAACGGGTTACTCAAAACATTTTTTAAAGTAATTGAGAGAAATGCACTAGATACTATTTTTAAATGCATTTAAAATGTTCCAAAGATGCTTATTGTTATTATTACTTTTTAATTAGGCAGCAATGCTTGCTAGAATGGAAGTGTCTTCAGAGGAGGCAAAAGTATGGGGAGCAAAGAGAAATTTGTGGAGACCAGTATGTAAAGGAAGTTACAAATGCTCCAGAGGATGTTTGGGTTGCAATTCATCTTTATTGGTCAAGGTAATTACCTTAAACAATTATTGTTTAAAATGTTGAATACTTCTGTACATAGAACTAGTAATTAAAAAGCAATACCAAGAAAAACTAAATACAATAGACTAATGAAATAGAAAATGTTTGGAGCCAATGGAATCATAGAGCATGGGATCTCCTTGATTTGTTAATTCAATTTATGCAAGTTAATCACTTTTGCTCAATTACATGAAAGATTTCTTTTGCTATGTGTTCTTATCACCATGTTCTTAATCTCGTTCAGATTTCTGAATTTCACTGGCTGTGTTAAGGGAAGCTTGTTTGCAGATTCTTTTCTCCGCAGGAGTGCTCTTAACAGGATTATTCTACCTTTATTTCCCCTTTGACTGGAACGAATCAAAAGCCCTTTAGGAAAAGTCTCTGTTAAAGGTTATGAAAATATAGGAAAGCTAGGAAATTTCTTAGTTTATTAGTTCCCCAATAAATTATTTAATGGTAGCAGAAGTTGTGACAGCATCCAGCAGAAATGTCAAAGGACTCCCATGATTAGTTCAGTATATGTTAGCCACTCTATTAGATGTTTTTTAAAATCACTGAGAATTTGTGTGGCATGTTTAATGCATTTTTTAGATTCAGACCAGCTTTCTCTTTTCCTTCTTTTTAAGCCTGTTGGGAGGAAGCTTCTCAGATTCTTCAGAGAAGCTTCAATACTCAATTGTCAGGAATTAACTATTATTTCTAGGAGCAATAGGAATAGGCAAATCAAACTACATTGTTCAAATGACAGTAATTTAAATTTACAGGTCTGAAGAAAGAAAATAGCTTCTCTTGCTTTTCATTCATAGAATCGTTTAGGTTGGAAAAGATCTTTAAACTCATCGAGAGAACCAATTCTGTACTCTACCATTGCATAAATACGAGTCTGGGGGGAAACTCACAGTTCCTTAGGAATGAATATGAGATCTCCAGAGTCTCTTACGGCTGGTAACAAAACTGCCTCATCCGTCTTTGGCCACGAGAGGGTGGTGCTGGAGCTCGTCCAGAGTCTACAGGCTCAGTCAGCTGCTTCGACTTCAGTTACAGGAAAGATCCAGACTAGTAAAAGGTTGATGGGCTGAAGGGGAACGACAAAAACGCCATTGGTTTATTTGTGTTACTTTTTTTTTTTTTTTTTTAAACTGAGGTTTATATTATAATATTGCAGATAGAAGCTATGAAAGTAATGACCAGGCCTGTGGTTGTAATATGACTATACAATGGTTTCCACAGTGTTGCTTAGATTTTGCTAAAAGAATGAACTAGTAATTAAATGTTAAAATGAAAGCAAATTCAAATAGATTAAATTATAATTTTTGCTAGAGATAAAAACCAATAATTTAAACTCTACAATAAATGGACAAAATGAGCTTTGAAGTCTTAGTGTAGAACAAAACTGAAGCACAAATCCTGAAGTGCTTTGTAGCTTTACTGACATATTCTATAGACTGTGCCTATTACGTATTTTTAGCTGGAGAGCTCTTTAAATCAGAATGATCTTAGAAGAAGCTAAATAAACTTAGTGGTGCAACTCTTGTAACAGATTATAAGAAAAGGTACATTTATCCTTCAAAGGCTTTATTTTTAATAACTTTATTTTTCAAATCATATACACTAGAAGCGACATCATAGTTCCATATTCTTTTCTAGCATCCCAGTGTGTTTACTGGTTAATGAACATCTCAGCCTGCTAGCCAAGAAGTTTCCAGAAGTCAGGTTTCTCAAAGCCACTGTAAACAGCTGCATTCAGAATTACCGTGACAGATGTTTACTCACACTACTTGTATATAAAACTGGTGAAATAAAAAGCAGGTTCACTGGAGTAGCTGAATGTGGGAGAATGTATCTTGATGCGGAAGGTATGAGAAATACTTTGAAATAATATATGTTAAAGAAAATGTTATGCTGTTTGTAATTAGCTCTAAAGATCTTAAAGATGGAAAAGGTGGGGTTTTATTATTTTTGTAGCAAAAAAGTCTATAAATAGCAAAGAATTTAATTTATGTAATTCTGTAGTAAGAATATTGGGTAAGCATGGATATTTTGCCATTTCACAGCTATTTTACTGAGATAAAAGTTGGGTTGTCGCAAGGATGTTGTCTTTAACAAAAGTCCTTTTTCTCTTAGGGGAGAATTAATTGTAATTCTGAGAATAAATTGTAATTGTTTTTACAGAGCTTGAATGGAAACTAGCAGAAGTAGGAGCAATAGAAACCAACTTAGGAAAAAACCCTGAAAAGGACATTATGAATATGATGACACTGTCAGTGCAAAATATTCCTGCTCATGAGGACACCAATACAAAAAGCAAGTGATGTGATGAAACCACATATTATTTAAGAAAACTTTTTTAATGCAGATCATCTGCTCAGACATAAATTAGCTCAAATACATTTTTTTGCTCCTTTGGTAAGCGTGAAACAAACACCAAAAAAAGAGCTTTTGTTTCACTTGGATATTTTTTGGTTTTGAGTTGCGGAAGAAAATTTAAGTAGTAAATGGAAGCTGTACTCGCCTTCAGATACACATAGAAGGCTGTCATTGACACTAAGTCTGGATTC